>CAJQZJ010032488.1:2667927-2679134 GCA_907164525.1 Lophiomys imhausi
GTATACTATCATATCATCTGCAAATAGGGATACTTTGACTTCTTCCTTTCCAATTTGTATCCCCTTGATCTCTTTTAGTTGTCTTATTGCTCTAGCTAAAACTTCAAGTACTATGTTGAAGAGATATGGAGAGAGTGGGCAGCCTTGCCTTGTCCCTGATTTTAGAGGAAATGCTTTAAGTTTCTCTCCATTTAGTTTGATGTTGGCTATTGGCTTGCTGTAAATTGCTTTTATTATTTTTAAGTATGGTCCTTGTATGCCTGATCTCTCTAAGACTTTTATCATGAAAGGGTGCTGTATTTTGTCAAAAGCTTTTTCAGCATCCAATGAGATGATCATGTGGTTCTTTTCTTTCAGCTTGTTTATGTGGTGGATTACATTGATGGATTTTCTAATGTTGAACCACTCCTGCATCCCTGGGATGAAGCCTACTTGATCATGGTGTATGATACTTTTGATGTGATCTTGGATCCGGTTTGCAAGGATTTTATTAAGTATCTTTGCATCCATGTTCATAAGGGAAATTGGTCTGAAACATTCTTTCTCCGTTGGGTCTTTGTGAGGTTTAGGTATCAGGGTAACTGTGGCCTCATAGAATGTGTTTGGCAGTATTCCTTCTGTTTCTATGTTGTGGAAGAGTTTGAAGAATATTGGTGTTAGCTCTTCTTTGAATGTCTGGTAGAATTCTGTGCTGAAACCATCTGGGCCTGGGCTTTTTTTGGTTGGAAGACGTCTAATGACTTCTTCTATTTCCTTAAGGGTTATAGGACTGTTTAATTTGTTTACCTGTTCTTGATTTAACCTTGGTAGGTGGAATCTATCAAGAAAATTGTCCATTTCATTTAGATTTTCCAATTTTGTGGAGTACAAGTTTTTGAAGTAGGACCTAACAATTCTTTGGATTTCCTCAATGTCTGTTGTTATTTCCCCCTTTTCATTTCTGATTTTGTTGATTTGGATATTTTCCCTCTGCCTTTTAGTTAGTTTAGCTAAGGGCTTGTCTATTTTGTTGATTTTCTCAAAGAACCAGCTCTTGGTTTTGTCGATTCTTTGTATTGTTCTTTTTGTTTCTAAGTTGTTGATTTCAGCCCTGAGTTTGATAATTTCCTCTCGTCTGTTCCTCTTGGGAGTGTTTGCTTCTTTTTGTTCTAGCTCTTTCAGGTGTTCTTTTAGGTGGCTAGTATAGGAATTCTCCAGTTTCTTTTTGAAGGCACTTAGAGCTATAAACTTTCCTCTTAGCACTGCTTTCAATGTGTCCCATAAGTTTGGGTATGTTGTGCCTTCATTTTCATTGAGTTCTAAGAAGACTTTAATTTCTTTTTTTATTTCTTCCCTGACCCAGAGGTCATTGAGGAGAGAGTTGTTCAGTTTCCATATTTTTGCAAGCACTCTGTTGTTTTTGTTACTGTTGAAGCCTAGCTTTATTCCATGATGGTCTGATAAGTTACAAGGAGTGATTTCAATTTTCCTGTATCTGTTGAGGCTTGCTTTGTGACCGACTATATGGTCGATTTTTGAGAAGGTTCCGTGAGGTGCCGAGAAGAAAGTGTATTCTTTTGATTTGGGGTGAAATGTTCTGTAGATATCAATTAGGTCCATTTGATTCATGACATCTGTGAGGTTCATTATTTCTCTGTTTGGTTTCTGCATTGTTGATCTGTCCAGTGGTGAGAGTGGTGTGTTGAAGTCTCCCACTATTAATGTGTGAGGTTCAATGTGGGATTTGAGCTTCAGTAGTGTTTCTTTAATGAGTGTGGGTGGTCTTACATTTGGGGCATAGATGTTTAGTATTGAAATTTCATCTTGGTGGATTTTTCCTTTGATGAGTATATAGTGTCCTTCCCCATCTCTTTTGATTAATGTTGGTTGAAAGTCCAATTTGTTGCATACTAGAATTGCTACTCCAGCTTTTTTTTTTGTGTCCATTTGCTTGGTATATCTTTTTCCAGCCTTTTACTTGGAGATAATGTCTATCTTTTTTGCTTAGGTGTGTTTCTTGTAAACAGCAGAATGTGGGATTCTGTTTTCACATCCATTCTGCTAGCCTGTGCCTTTTTATTGGCAAATTGAGTCCATTGATGTTGAGAGATATTAATGACCAGTGATTGTTACTTCCTGCCATCTTGATGTTGGTAGAAATAGTGTGTGAGTGAGCTTCTTTCCTTTTGTTTTTGCTGCAGGCATGCTATTTGCTTCCTGTGCTTTCTTGTGTGTAGTTAACCTCTTTGGGTTGAAGTTTTCCTTCTAACATCTTCTGTAGAGCTGGATTTGTGTATAGATATTGTTTGAATTAACTTTGTCATGGAATATCTTATTTTCTCCATCTATGTTGATTGACAATTTTGCAGGGAATAGTAGTCTGGCCTGGCATTTGTGGTTTTTTAGGGTCTGCAAGATGTCTGTCCAGGCCCTTCTGGCTTTTAGAGTCTCTGAAGAAAAGTCATGTGTGATTCTGATAGGTTTGCCATTATATGTTACTTGACCCTTTTCCCTAGCAGCTTTTAAAATTCTTTCTTTGTTCTGTACATTTAGTGTTTTGATTATTATGTGGCGGGAAGATTTTCTTTTCTGGTCTAATCTATTTGGGGTTCTGTAAGCTTCTTGTACAGTTATAGGCATCTCTTTTTTTAGATTTGGGAAATTCTCTTCAATGATTTTGTTGAAGATATTTTCTGGTCCATGGAGGTGGGACTCTTCTCTTTCTTCTATTCCTATTATTCTGAGATTCCGTCTTTTCATTGTGTCCTTGATTTCCTGAAGGTTTTGTGTCAGGACGTTTTTAGATTTGACATTTTCTTTGACAGATGTATCCATTTCTTCAATTTTATCCTCTGAGCCTGAAATTCTTTCTTCCATCTCTTGTATTCTGTTGGTGATGTCTGTAGTTCCGATTCTTTTCTTAAGGTTTTCCAGTTCTATGGATGTCTCAGATTGGATTTTCTTCATTGCTTCAACTTCCCTTTTCAGGTCTTCCATTCCTTTAAGCGCTTTATTCATTTCTATCACCTCCTTTGCAGTACTTTGTTGTTGCTCTCTGAGGTATTTGATTTCCTCCCTTAGGCCTTCTATTATTAGTATAAGCGTAGGATTAAGGTCATTTTCCTTTGCTTCAATTGGGTTCAGCTGTCCAGAGTTGTCTGTAGCATTATTGCTAGGATCTGGAGATATCCTATTGTTTTGGTTTTTTTTTTTACCATGTTCTTGCGCTGACCTTTTGTCATCAGATGGACCCAGGAGTTATCTGTTTGTTTCTTTTGTTACCTGACCTTGGTGCTCAGGAAAACTCCCTGCCCTGGGGGTTGGCTGATCCTGAGATCCTGGTGTTTACCTCCAGATGGCGGGCAGATTCCTGTAATAGACTGACTGGCTCTCGGAGAGGAGGGTGGCTGCTGCTCTCCTCAACTGCTTGTGACCCAATTGGACCAATATAGAGGGGATTGGAATGGGGAGAGGGCTAGCCTCTGAGGACCTGGGAGCTGACAGGTCTCCTCAAAAAGGCAGGTAGAGCTGTGGTTGGGTCTGTGTTCTCCTCTTACTGACCCAGTCGTTCTGGCTCCCCAGCTGGGCTGACTGTGCAGGCAGGGAGCTCCACCCACAACAGATGCTGGCCTCAGTGCACCTGTTGCTGACTGCCTCAGATGCTTGGGTGCTAGGGTGAGTGATCCACCCGCCCCAGTATTTGTGGAGAACACACTGTCCCGGGCTCTGTTTGCAGGCAGTCTTGGCTCCTAATTGCTTTGCTGTGACTGGGTTAGGTCTCTGCCTCTCCTCTACAGTGCACACTGTGCCACCATTTTGGAAACTCCAGAAAAAAATAATCTCACTTACCTTTGCTCTTGTGGTACCACTCGAGTGCAGGCTGGATATCAGGCAGACAGGCGGGGCCGCTGGTCTGTGGCTGGAGCCGTGGGCTGGATCCGCTCCTGGGCTAGTTCTCTAGCCAGAGCTCCTCTCCAGACCGGTGACGGAGCTGGCTGATCTCAGGGTTGTGTTGTTCTTTCTCTTTTTATGTGGTGGAAGAGTTTGAAAAGTAAATGGTGTTAGTTCCTCTTTGAAGGTCCGGTAGAATTCCGTGCTAAGCCATCTGGCCCTGGGCTTTTTTTGGTTGGGAGATATTAATGACTGTTTCTATTTCCTTGGGTGTTATTGGGCTGTTTAAGCTGTTAATCTGATTTTGATTTAGTTTTGGTAGATGGAATTTATCGAGGAAATTGTCCATTTCGCTAAGGTTTTCAAATTTAGTGGAATATAGATTTTTAAAGTAATGCCCGAATATTTTCTGGATCTCCTCAATGTCTGTTGTCATTTCTCCCTTTTCATTTCTGATTTTGTTGATTTGGGTTCTTTCCCTTTGCCTTTTAGTTAATTTGGCTAGGGGTCTGTCTATTTTGTTGATTTTCTCAAAGAACCAACTCTTGGTTTCATTGATTCTTTGTATAGTTCTTTTTGATTCTAAGTTGCTGATTTCAGCCCTAAGCTTGATGATTTCCTTCCTTCTGCTCTTCTTGGGAGTGTTTGTTTCTTTTTTTTCCAATTCACCCAGCTTAGCTGTTAGTTCACTAATATGAGCTGTCACAATTTTCTTTTTGAATGCACTTAGTGCTATGAACTTTCCTCGTAGCACAGCTTTCAATGTATCCCATAGGTTTGGGTGTGTTGTGTCTTTATTGTCGTTGGATGTTAAGAAGTCTTTGATTTCCTTCTTTATTTCTTCCCTCACCCAGTGGTCATCCAGTAAGGAGCTGTTCAACTTCCATGTGTGTGTAGGCTTTCTGTTGATTCTTTTGCTGTTGAAGACCAGTTTATTCCGTGGTGGTCTGATAAGATACAAGGTGTTATTTCAATTTTCTTGTATCTATTGAGACTATCCTTGTGACCAACTATGTGGTCGATTTTGGAGAAGGTTCCGTGGGGTGCTGAGAAAAAGGTGTATTCCTCTGTGTTTGGGTGAAACGTTCTGTAGATATCTGTTAGGTCCATTTGTTTCATGATCTCTGTTAGACTCAATATGTCTCTGTTTTTCTTCTGTCTTGATGATCTGTCCATTGTTGTGAGTGGGGTGTTGAAGTCTCCCACTACTAATGTGTTGTGATCGACGTGCACTTTAAGTTTTAGAAGTGTTTCTTTTACGAATGTAGTTGCCTTTGTATTTGGGGCATAGATGTTCAGTATTGAGATTTCCTCTTGATGAATATTCCCTTTAATGAGTATATAGTGCCATTCTTTGTCTTTCTTCATTAACTTCAGTTGGAAGTCTGTTTTGTTTGATATTAGGATGGCTACTCCAGCTTGCTTCCTGGGTCCATTTGCTTGGAAAACCTTTTCCCAGCCCTTTACTCTGAGGCAGTGTCTATCTTTTGTAGTTAGATGTGTCTCTTGTATACAACATAAGGAAGGGTCTTGCTTGCGGATCCACTCTGTAAACCTATGTCTTTTTATTGGGGAGTTGAGTCCGTTGATGTTGATGGATATTAGTGACCTGGAGTTGTTATTTCCCATTAGTTTGGTATAGGTGGTGGTCCTGTGCCTCTTTTGGTTTAGTTGCTGATGGGTTTTCTATTCCCTTTGTTTTCTTGGGTGGAGTTTTCTTCTCTGGGTTGGGATTTTCCTTCTAGGATTTTCTGTAGGGCTGGGTTTGTGGGTAGATATTGTTTAAATTTGATTTTGTCATGGAATATCTTGTTTTCTCCATCTATGTTGATAGAGAGTTTTGCTGGGTAAAGTAGTCTGGCTGGGCACCTATGTTCTCTCAGGACTTGTAGTATATCTGACCAGGCCCTTCTAGCTTTTAACGTTTCTAAGGAGAAGTCAGGTGTAATTCTGATGGGTCTGCCATTTTATGTGACTTGACCTTTTTCTCTTACAGCTTTTAATATTCTTTCTTTGTTCTGTACATTTGGTGTTTCAATTATTATGTGGCAAGAGGAGTTTCTTTTCTGATCTAATCTGTTTGGTGTTCTGTAAGCCTCTTGGATTTTTATTGGCATCTCTTTTTTTCAGGTTTGGGAAGTTTTCCTCTATGATTTTGTTGAAGATATTTCCTGGACCTTGGAGTCGGGAGTCCTCTCTTTCCTCTATACCTATAATTCTTAGGTTCCGTCTTTTCATTGAGTCCTTGATTTCTTGGATGTTGTGGGTGAGAGATTTTTTAGCCTTCTCATTTTCTTTGGATGTTGTACTGATTTCTTCCACTGAATCTTCCATGCCTGATTTCCTGTCTTCCATCTCTTGCATCCTATGGCTGATACTCATATCCATAGTTTCTGTTCTCTTCTCTTGGTTCTCCACTTCCTCTTTTAACTCTGACTGTGTTTTCTTTATTGTTTCTATTTCTATTTTCATGTCTTGTATGGTTTTGTTCGTTTTGTACATTTCCTTCTCCAGCTTGCTTGTTTTTGTATGAAAATCTTTCATTGCTTTATCCTTTTCCTGTTCAAGCTCTGTCACCTTGGCTTGGAGCTCTTTAATGGTGTTGTTCCTTGTTTTGACTTGTAGAATTGTGGCTTCTTTGAATTCCTTCATAGATTTAAGCTCTTCTTGCAGGGACTCTATCACTTTCCATAATGCAGAATTGTCAACATTTTCATGTGTTTCTGTTGGTGTGAGGTCATCCGAATTGGATGAGCTAGGATAATTCTGCTTTGTTGGAGTCATATTTCCTTGATTTCTATTTATTTTTTTTGACCCTTGGCCATTGGATGTGTTTAGCTGTCTGTTTTCTGTGCTTGGAACCACAGTGGATGATTTGGTGCAGGGGACGAGTTACTTGCCTATCTGTCGTTGCTTACAGGGGGATTTCAGGGTCACTGTGGTTTTAATCGCCTGAGACACTGTGAGCTGGTGCAACCTATTCCCAGGTTGTCAGTAATGGACCGGGATTGTTTCACTGCTCCCAATTCAGACTTCTCTATGTTGCACTCTGAGTTATCAGCCTGTAATGGTTCTTATGGTATGGACCTGTTTGCCCAGGCACAGATTCTGTGGGCTTTGTTTGTCGTCTCGGAGGCTGACAGGGTCTGGCTCCACACCTAATATGTCTAGATTTTCCAGAATACAGCTATGGTCCCGATTTCTGGTTTCTCATTAGGCTTCTAGCCACAGGCCTGGCCTCTGTGCTTGATTCCCTCCCTGTCTGCGCAGCCGCGGGTCCCCCTCCCTGGTTGCTAGGCCATGGGTGCACCAAGCCTCGGATCCTCCGGCCGCCTGAGTGGTCCTCTCGCCCCAGCAGCTCAGCCGTGTGTGTGGTGTGAGGATCCCTGGCCCCACCCATGCCTGGCTCTCTCCCCAGTTAACCTGCTGTGGGTTCGCGGGGATTTGGCCCTGTCAGCCGGGCTCCCTCCCCAACTGCGCTGCAGTAAGTCCACGGGAATTGGCCCCTCCCACCCTCCTTTTTGTTCCCAGCTTCCCGCGCTTTCTCGGAACCTCACGCCCTCCGCTTCACGAGCGGCTGTGGACCACCCGCTGAGCCCCCTGTTTGTTCCTTGCTAAGCCTTCCACTATCTCACAAAGTTTTTTAAGTGGGTATAAGTTCTACCTGAGGTGTGGGGAGCCCAATAGGCCAGCTATCTATCGCCAAGTGGCCTCTGATTCTGCCTGCTGTGAGTTGGGGTCGATCTTACCAGGCGCCTCTCCAAATGGGAGTTCCCGAATCCTGGGTTTAGTGGCTTCCGTGTCTGCGAGAGATGGGGGAAGAGCCTTACCCTGGGACTTTAACAGTCCCTTCGAAGCTGTGAGTGTTCCCGGGGGGGGGACTAGCCCCTCCGGTTTTTGCACAGTGCCCAATAACTCTGTTTTTTTTTTATGGTTCTTTTTTCCTCTGCTTTCAAAATGCGTCAGTGTAGGTCGCCGCCATCTTGGCCCCCTCCCCTTTATTTCTTAAATGGATTTATTCATTTCTTTCATCTGTTTGACTGTATTTTCCTGCATTCCGCTGAGGGATTTATTCATTTCCTCTTTTAAGACCTCTATCATCTTTACAATATCAGATTTAAGATCCTTTTCTTGCACTTCAGGTGTATTATGATATTCAGGGCTTTCTATAGTAGGATAGCTCGGTTCAAATGGTGCCATAAAGCCTTGAGGTGTTTTTGCTTGGGTTCATATGCTGTCCTTTAGCCGTGTGGTTGCTCCTCGTATTGGTAGGCCTAGTAATCCCTGATGGTTGTGGGACTGTGAGATTGCAGATAGAACTCGTAAGCCTGGATGTAAGTATGCCGTTGGTTTTCTTGAGTGGCAGCAGGTCTCTGCAAATACAGGGAAAACTGGTAGTCCCTGATGTTTTCCAGCCTCGCCTCTGGTGTGTTCTGATATCAATTGGTTTCTGGTGGTCCCTGATGGTCACTTAGGTCTGGGTTTGTGGGCAGAGATGGTGCTCAGAGATAGGGGCTGGTGGTCTCAGATGGTTACCTAAGTCTGGGATTGCAGATAGAGATGGCGCCCATGAAACGAGGTATGGAGGGCAGAGGGAAAACTGCACCACTGAAGGGTTTGCCTGCATGGCTAGGCAGGCAAGTGGTTGGGAGAAAAGCCTCACCTGGTCGTCACTGATGGCGCCTGTCTCTGTGGTTAAGACAGAGGTGGCGCCAGGGAAATGGGGGGTGGAGGGTAAGAGGTAGTCCGCACCACTTCAGGAAATCCCTGGCAGGCAAAGGGATTGTAGGTGGGCCTCACCTAGTGGTTCAAGATGGCCACCTAGATCTGGGGTTCCAGGAACTTAGGGGTATGAGAGGAAAGGGTAGTCCAGACCACTGTTGGGTTTGTCTTCTGGGCCAGGCAAGCAGGGGATTGGGTGTGGCGCCTCATCTGGTGATTCCTGATGGCCGCTTGGGTCTGGGGTTGCTGGCAGAGATGGTGTCTGGGAGATGGGATGCAGTGGGAAGGGGGCAGATCACATTGCTGTAGGGCTTGCCCATGTGGGCAGGCAAGCAAGGGGCTAGGGTAGGAGTCTCATTTGGTGGTCCCAGATGGCTCTGGAATATAATTTTTAACAGGATGTTCTTATAAATTTAAAAAATTTTACTGGTATCTGTTTTAATGTCTCCCATCATGTTCCTGATCTAATTTGGATGGCCTTTCTCCTTTGCAAGTTAATTTGGTTAAGGATTTGCCATGCATTTTTGTATCTTCAAATACCAACTCTTCATTTCACAGGGTTGTTTTTTGTTTGTTTGTTTTTGTTTTGTTTTGTTTTAGAATTTTTAATTTTTCTACTTCTTTATTTTGATTATCTCTTTCTATCTAATGTTTTAGGGTTTGATGTTTCTTCTTGTTTTTCAAAGATCTTATGATCCATCATTGAATTTTAGAGATTTCTGCACTTAATGCTATAAATGTTCCTTTCAGGACTGCCTTCACTTTACCCCTTAGATTTATGTATTTTGTTTTTCATTTTCTTTTAATTCTAGGGTTTTAAATTCCCTTCTTGATTTCCTCAGTGAGGCATTTATTATTTGATAGTTTACTCATTGGTTTCTATAAATTTACATTTTTTGTAATTTTTATTACGTCTGTAATCTTGCTTTCTCCCTACTAGGGTCAAATGATAGAATATAGGACGCTATTTCAATTTTCCTGTATGTGTTGAGACTTTGTGTTCCAATAGGTGATAAATTTTGGAGAAGGTTCCATAATCTGTTAAGAATTGTGTGTATTCTTTAGTGTTTGGTAAGAATGTCCAGTAAATGTCTGATAGGTCCATTTGATTTATGAAGCCATTTAGCTCCAATATAACTGTGTTTAGCTTTTGTTCAAATGGCCTGTCTATTGGTGAGAGTGAGATATTGAAATTATCAATTATCTCTCCTTTGGAATTAATCATTAGTTTTAAATAGAGTGTAGCTGTTTTGGTTTGTACATGTTTAGAACAACAACATCCTCAATATAATGTTTCTTTGGTGAGTATGAATTGACCTTCATTATCTCTTTCAGTTTGAAGTCTATTTTGTGAGATGTTAGAATAGCTAAACCTGCTTGTGTCCTACTTCATTTTCTTTTTTTTTTACTTCTTTCAGCCTTTTAACCTAAGCTGGGATCTATTGTTGATGGTAAAGTGTGTTTCTTGAAAGTAACAAAAAATGGATTCAGTTTTCTGATTCAATCTGTTAGTCTGTCATTTTGGGGGTGTAAATAAGACTTTAATATTTGGAGATACCGTTGAAAGATATATGTTAATTCTTGTCATTTTTTGTTTTGTTTTGTATATTGTTTAGAATTATTTAATTGATAAACTTGGATTTATTTATTATTTATTTATTCCCTGTGACTTCATGGATATGTTTATTCTCTTCAGACTAAAACATCCTCAGTAACCACTATAGAGCTATCTTAGTGGTCATAAGACCCTGTAGTCTATTTTGATTATGAACGTTTTTGTTTCTCTTTCCACTTTAAAAGGTAGTTTTGTTCCATGTAACCAATAGTCTTTCGGCTTAACAGCTGTGATCTTTCAGGACTTGGAATCTATCTTTCCAGTTCTTTCTACCCTTAAATTTTTCCAATCAGGTGTTATTCTGATGGACCTACCTTTATAAATGACTTGATCTTTCTCTCTTGCAACTTTCAGTATTTTTTGTTTATTTAGCTTTTAATATTTTAACTACAATATGTCAAGGGGAGTTTCTTTTCTTGTCCTGTCTATTTGAGTTTTATGGGTTTCTTGTACTTGGTAGGATGTTTCTTTCTCCAGGTATATATTTTTCTTTTATAATTTTATTCAAAATACATTTTATGTCTTTGATGTAGTATTCTTCTCCTTTCTTTGGTGATCATCATCTATAGCTTGGGTTTCTTCATGGAATAATAAGGCTGTATGTTCTATTAGTGGTTTTTTATTAATTTATCATTGACTTTTACTGAGTAATCAATTCCCCTATCTTGTCTTCTTGCCTCAACACACTGTTTTTTGTGGCTTTTATTTAGTTTTTTGAGTTTTTCATTTTCAACATGTTTTTAGTTTTTCTTTAACATTTCTATTTTTTGTTGATTCATTTCCTTATTTCATTCAACTCTTTGTTTCTGTTCTGTTGGAGTGTATTCACTTCTTCTCTGATTTGTTTGACCATAGTTTTAATTATTCTTTTAAATTTTTTGTCTGGAAATTTTTCTAGATTGTTTTCCTTGGAGTTACTATTACAGGATTTGGGAGAAAGACATGCTATTGTGTGTGTGTGTGTGTGTGTGTGTGTGTGTGTGTGTGTGTGTGTGTGTGT
>CAJQZJ010032488.1:2689012-2747367 GCA_907164525.1 Lophiomys imhausi
TATCTATCTATCTATCTATCTAATCTATCATCATCTATAATCTATCTGTCTATCAAATCTCTCATCATATGTAATTTATCTACCTATCTATCAAATCTATCATCATCTATCATTATCTGTCTATCTATCTATCTATCTATCCATCCATCCATCGATCTATGATTGATAGAATAGCTCACTGGTTGTGATCTGAGAAGTTAAACAATGGTTGCCTCCCGATGGAAAGGACAAGGATCTGATAGTTGTTCTGTTCAGAAGGCTAGATATCTCAACAGTCTCAATCTGTTGCTGGGATCCCAGGGAAATCTTAGAGAGCCTCATTTCATCAGTTTATGTTGGAATTCTAAAGAAGGTCCTAACACCAGTGAATGAATACCTCAGGAACAGGATAGATGGATTTCCCAGTGAAAGCGAGGGCAAGCAGGCCTAAAAAAATACTTGTTCTTCCATGTTCTTTTATGTAGGCTGCCAATACAGTATGTGGCCTAGATTTAGGTTGGGTCTTCTCACCTCAAATGATCCAGTCAAAAAATACTTTACAGGTGTACTCAGTCATTTGGGTTTTAGTTGATTCCAGATATAGTTATGGTGGCAACCAAGATTTGTCATCACAGTAGTGATCACACACAATATTATTCTTTCAGAATATTTTAAAAGCAATAGATTTTGATGGCAGGTGAGTTAGACAAGGGTCATAGGAAGGAAACTATAGTTCTTTTTAAAAAATGTTTATTTATTACTTAAAGTTACATCTCCATCACAGCCCTCTCCCTCCACCCCTCCCAGCCCCATCCTCCTACCCTCTCACCCTTCCCAAGAATGCATAATTCTTTTTTTTT
Source organism: Lophiomys imhausi (assembly GCA_907164525.1). Taxonomy (NCBI): domain Eukaryota; kingdom Metazoa; phylum Chordata; class Mammalia; order Rodentia; family Muridae; genus Lophiomys; species Lophiomys imhausi. Next base: position 2,689,852 of record CAJQZJ010032488.1, read on the forward strand.
CAGTCCAACAAATGGTTCTTTCTCTTATAACAATAAATACAGTACAAAACAACTGAAATAAATAGGCCACAATTCTGAGAGTTATATGGCTTAGCATACATTCGCAATGTCCAGTCCATATGTATTTGGTCCCTGACTTTCACATTCTACTATCTAAACATCTCCATGAGTGGTAAGTTCTCTATCTAACTCAGCTTTCATACTAACTTGTATTACAATTTTAAAAACATCTTCTTAGATCCAGAACACCCTCTTGATTCCTAAACAACTCAAAATTTAACTATGAGACTCTAGCTATCTATTCTTCAACCACCTCAGAGACCTGAGAGGGATAAATATATCTGATTATATAGGAAGTGCAGGGCCCGCAGCTTCCAAAACTAAGAAATGACATACCCGTGACTGCCTCGACAGTTCCCATTTTCTCTCCATACATTACAGCATCAATATTCAACTGTTTGGCCCTGTTTCTTTGACAGACATTGATTGTAGAGCAGGAATTATAAAGGACTCACCTACCCTGTCTTGGCAGAGCTAGGCTGTCGACTTACCTGCTTCCAAGTTTTGCCCTTTTTGGACAGCAGTCTGTCTACAGTTGAAGCAATGATTTTTTTTTTGTTTGTTTGTTTGGTTTTTGTTTTTGCAAAGAGATAGGCTTGCCATTAATTCAACCATCTCACACTGAAGATTCTTCGATGCTCATCTTCTACTTGGAGTGAAATAGGGGATGCTGTCAGGAACGGGCATGTCTCGATATCAAAAAAATCTTAATTTAAGAAAACATCTTTGAATGCCATACTCTGCAGATCTCTTGGGGTTTTTGAAGATGCCCTATTTATCTCTTATGTTTATATAAGCAAATGTTGCTGTCTCTTAACAACTTGATTTCTGAGTAGCTTAGAAAATAACTGTGATAGACTGTCATAGTAACTAACAAAATAGCACGCTTGCATGACTGTTAGTTTGTATTTCTTAATTATCCTAAACAGTTTATGATGGTTGGTAGAAAAAGGCCAAAACTTCACATTTCCTTTTTAAGCATTACTAGGTACAATACCTTTAAGAAGTGTTACCCTTAATTTTGTAACAATATACAAAGATCAATACCAATGTGGCCAAATATAGTCTTAATTTTGTATCAATATACTAAGATCAGTACCAATGTAGTCCAATACAATCTTAATTTTGCATTAATATACAATGATCAATACCAATTTAGCCTAATATAGTATTAATTTTGTATCAATATACAAAGGTATAAGGGCTTATTCAATAATCTGTCCTTTTTTCTTGATCTTTCCTAAACAGATCAGACACCAATGAAGATGAGCGGCCCAGATGATCCAGCCTTGCAGACTCATTCAATAGCTGTTTCCTCAAAAGTCTACAACCACAACTCAAAATCACTAAGATCGTTCAGCTCCACAGACTGCTCCAGCCAGAATTTCAGTAACAGCCTGAAGATCAGCTTCTGTCCACAAACTTCTTAGGACATCTAAATAGCTGAGCACAAAAGGACTGAACATCAAATGATTCTATTAACATTTTAAACCATTTTCTGTCCCTATTTGGGCCCTAAATAGGTTTACTACGTCCCAAATCAGCAGGAAGTCATTTATGAGAGTGACATCCCAGGCCCAGAAGGTGGGGAGTGTGTTCCCCCCCTTTAGTTATTCGATGGATAACAGAAAATTTTGTCATTTAGGGGAAGAAACTACAAGCTGTTAAATGGTCTTGTTAAATGGGTTTTGGAGGTTAGACCTAGGGACTTATCTCTTTTTCTTTTATGTATCCTTCTTTCTCTCCTATGTAGGAGTGAATAGACTTGAGAAAAAATGGAAATGATAGTTCTTGTAAAGAAAGTAGATGAAGTGTCACATGATATGGAGGAGGGACTTCATTGGATTTGTAAATTAAGTAGAAACTTTCTTACGCAATTTTACTTTATCCAGTTTGCCAATCAAATTGATTTTATACTGATTGGTAGACAAGACAGATTAGGCACTCATGGGTACTTGGCTGCTCTGAGTTTTCCTGCTACTTCTAACTAATTATTATGGTGAAGACAGTCAGCTTTATCTGTCTCAGTCTCTGAGGGGCAGCTGCTTGTGGTATTGAAATACTTATATGTAGACATGTACAAACTAATGAAGCATGGTTTTATCAGAACCTAAATTGCATATTTTAGAAATATTTAATAAAAGTAAATTATTTAAAATAGTTCTTGCCATAATAAATATTGATATGAGTACTAAAAAGTCCAGGGTGTGTACAAGGGGAGATTTCCCTAATTTCATCTGCTTTATAAGTGTTTCATTTATTCTTGCTGTTATTTTTATAATTAATTAATTTGTTTGTTTTGTTTTAATTAAAGGAAGGGAAACTGGATATAGGATGAATGTTATGAGCTTTGTTTAAGAATGGTGCAAATGCATTTGATTACATTTAATGAAAAACATAAATGTCATCAAAAGGTAAACATACATTGTTTATATGTTTAATATAAACAAATAACTATGCAATACTTAAAATTAAGTATGTATTATTACCTGCTTGGGTTATTTTACCTTTAAACTGGCTTCTTGACTAACTGAAAAACTATGAGTTCCAATCATGTTTAGATAAGTGAACAACTTTCCTACCAAGATTAAAATCAATGTTCCTTGAAGAAGCAACTTTGGAATTGCAAAACCTCTTTCTGGGGTTTGTAAGGTTGACTAAGGTTGTTGGCAAAAGAGATTAGGAATCTCCAGGGACACGAAGCTCATAAAATTTCTGCTACCACACTCAAGAAAAATGATTGTTTTCAGAATTTAATAACCTCGGGCAAGAAGGTAACCACAACCAAATGACTTCGGTAAATGCTGAGAGTACCTAAAAGTTGGAAAAGAAGAAACATAGGAGAGAATAAAATTATGGTCTCTGAAACAAAAGGTATATACTTATAGAAAATACATATACTTATACATATAGAAAATACAAAATACTTATACATATAAAGTTGGAAAAGAAGAAACATAGGAGAGAATAAAATTATGGTCTCTGAAACAAAAGGCATATACTTATAGAAAAAGGAGATTTAAAAAGACATACAAATGGAAGAATATTGGGATATTTGAGAGAGAGAAAGGAGGGAGGGTGGGGGAAAGAAAAGAGACAGATAAAGAGAGAGAGAATATAAATATCAATAAAATAATAGGTCAAGAAAACACATTTTCAAATAATCTTAAGTATTCTACACGAGTTCCAGTTTTTCTTGTAATGTTTGAAATTCATTTACATTCAAAGCAATGGAGGTGTTAGTGACCTTTTCAGTCAGATCACTGCTCACATTTTAAAATGTATCTCTGAACATTCAAATTAGGAATAATATTATAATAGAGGAAATTTATGGTTTTTATGAAACATTATTTATTTTCACATCAATTTAAAAAAAAAGGTAAAGAGGCTATCTTTGCCACAGGTTAGATTCTCTGAGAAACATCATTGAGATGGAAATTAACAAGCAAAAAAATAATTAAGGGATTCTCTCAGGATCAGCCATCATGGAAACTGAAGGGAAGAGAGCAGAGTGTAAAGAGAGCAGCTGGCCTGTTGCTTGCTGGGAGGGGTAGGATTTTATGTCAGCTCAGTAATCCCTTGGTGATTAACAGTAACCTTGCAAATCCAGTCTTCCTGGACAAGGGCAGTAAGCTGATGATGCTCCTGAACCTGATGTCCTTTAGTCTTCAGGACAGGCTCTATAATGATGTTTATGTCCTACATTGGAATCTGTGTGACATGAGAAAGTGTTAGAATGCGAACTAGGTTCCATTCACTGAGTTTATTATGAGCTGTCCATTTTTGGACTGTACATTTGACTTCACACAGTCTGTTACCTCATTAACCCACTACTAATATGATTTGGAAGGATATAAAATGAATTAGTTCTTGTGAAAGACTGACAAGTAGTAGGGAATCCATAAATATTGGCTCCCTCCCAATGCTTTAAAAAGATTAATGCATGCTTTTATTTTTGACCGAGGTATTTTTACCTTTAGACATTCTGTATTTGAGTTGTCATTTGGAGAAGGAAATTAACCCAATAAGCTATTTGACATGTTACTCTTTGCTTTTAAGGAAGAGTTTTACATGGTAAATTTTCAACTGAAATAGATTTTACTTCTTATAAAGAAGAAATGGCTAAATTGTTGAAATAGCTTTTTCCTACTTCTTTTACCCCTACTCACAAAACCAGAGAGAGAACATTACTATTAACAGCTAAACTGCTTTACAACCCTTTCCTGTTATCCTAAGGTTCTAGGGACCCTGGAAGAATCCTCCACTCAAACAACATTGCTTCTTCAAGGGATTTCAGTAGCTATCTGGTTTTTCTGCCAAAAGAAGGGTGGCTAAGTCCATTTGACCACAAGGCATTGTAAGAGTGTTGTACAGTTGTATTCAATGTGTGATCTATTAGCCACATTTGGGAAATTCTCAAAAGGATAAATTCTTAGGTCCCAGCTCACACCATTGGGCCAGAATCTCCAGCGATGGTATCTGCTAGTTTGTGCTTCGATTTAATGCACACTGAAGTTTGAGACCCACCGGAGTAGTTTCTCAGCTGGGTCTCAACAGGAAACAGATGTGTATCTGAATCCAGAACTGTTTCAAAATTGCCTAGGGTATAAAGAAATCGCAAAGTGTACTGGGTAACCTGGAGGACTGGAATGACAAGAGTCAACACAATCCAAGGTCCTGAGGTAACTGAGGGATGACAGTAGCCCAGGCACCAAATTGTGGAGCAGGGTACTGTGGAAAGACCCAAATCTCGGTAAGACCAAATTTTCCACAAGAGTGAAATTTCTCTTCCTTGTTTTCTTTTGGTCCTCTTCCGTGGCTGAATGTAACCAGAGAAGATAACTGGCCCTACTGATGTTTTTGCCCTTGCCAGATAGGAAAGCATGGAAGTAGGTGGAAGTGTTTCCTGGACTAAATCAGATAGATGCAGTAAAGCCTCAACTGCCATTAAGCGTGAATCTCTCAAACATCTTCTCAAATGAAAGGCACACATTTAAAAAGTTTATTCCATTTAAGTGAAGGCTCAAAGTTGCCAAAACTAAGCAATTCATAGTTTAGAATTAAATCTCTATATAATTACACTATCAATGAGTAAGGCACTTCCTGTTATGGGGAGCTACATGGAGATACAGAGGATAAAAATGTCATGTCCACTCCATTTTTGTCCTGCATATCTCCAGTTAAATTCAACATAGCACACTAAATCAACTTGTACCTTTGGGACATTTCACCTGGAAGAAAGTTGACTGCATACTGTGTAAATTTCAGAATTTTTTCTCATTCTCATGTTACATGTACACTTGGTACTGGGAAAATACTGTCTGCTACTTTGATTGACAGTTATACTTCCAACCCATATGTTTGACTTTTTAGCTTATTGTGTTTTTGTTTTTTGTTTTCCTAGAACTTGAATTCCAGAGAAACAGTCATTTGGATTTCCTACAACTAGTTAATTGGCTAGAGTGTAAATCTCCTTTTATTCAAATAATATTTTTCATAGTTATCAGAACAAAATTTTTATCATGTAAACTTTAAAACACATGTGAAGTTTGAGACAATAGTGAGTCACCATTTATGCCTCAGCCAACTTCAATAATTATCAGTCTTTTCAAAATGCTTTCACTTTACAATACAATTTAGATTTTTAAAATGGCATTAGCTTTTGAGTGCTAGTTTGTGTATAGAAGTAGAAAGAACATATTTTGGAATTTAATGGATGTGAAATATGTTTCAGTTCATTGCTTATATCATTTCTGTGATTTGGAGCATTTTTAGTTATTTTTTATAGAGTAGAATAAATTGCATTTTTAATAGTATTTCATATGCTTGCCTGAGGTAACACATTCTCATATTGAGTTATAATTCAGTAAGAAAAATGTATTATTTTCCTTAAATCAAGCATCAATGTTGTTGATAGAATAGAACCTAAAGCCCAGGGTTTAAAATTGTATTTCAACTAATGTTCAATGTCTTCTAATAGATGTGGGAAAGGCATGATGATAGCCATTAACATAGGAAAATATTTAAATGTAATTTTTCTAAATGTAGACATTTTCTTAAATTCATACATACTTTCTACCTTTTAGATTATTATGTCAGATATTACATATTTATAAGATAACACTGGCAATAATGTTATAGTCATTCAGGAATGATATTTCTGTCTGAATACTTAAAATTAATGGTAAGTAAAAGAAAGAAGGTAACAGCATCATTTTCCAAGGTCAGGGGCCAGGCTAGAACTAGAGATGGATTGGTTGGTTTTTTTAAAAAAAATATATATATACATTGAAAAAAATTGTTCTGTGAATTTCACATCACGCACCCTGTTCTCTCCCATCTCCCACCTCCCCCAGACCTACCCTCCACCCTTGCAATCTGTCCCAGCATAAAAAATAATAGCTCATTGTGGAAGCTGCAGTGTATCCCAGTATGTCTCACAATATTCCCCTTTGTCCACAATGTTCATTATAATGCTTACAAATGTTCATTATAATAACTCCTTGGTCTGGTACGAGGCCCTTGGTTTCTGCTACTCCATCAGTACTGGAACCTCACTGGAACTCCTCTCAGATATGCTCTAACAGTCCTGTGTCATGGAGAGCCTGCCATCCTGGGTTGTGGAAGAGACCTCCTCTTGCACTCCAGAACTTCACCCATGGGGTAGATGTTGGGGTGGACCAACTCAAAGCCCTGGCTCTTGACCTGCACCCCCCACTTGCATGGCCAGTTCTACTATGGAAAGGTGGAGGGCCTGCTCTCCTGAGTGCTGCAGCATGTGAAGGACAGGGACAGCTCTCCTGCTCTTGTGACCCCCATCTGGGCCACATCTCCTGTTGGCCAATGGTGGTGAGGGCAAAAGGGTGGCATCTCTCCCTAGCCAACACCACCACATGGTAGACAAAAGACAGGGTGGGCTCACTCACACTCACTCCCAGGGCTGGCTCACCCACAACCCCTATATCCAGGTCCAGCTGTAATGTGGTAACCAGGCAAGGTGCAGGACTTGCTCTCCCAAGTTCTGCTGCATGTGAAGGTCAGGGCCAGCTTTCTTGCTCTTGTGACCCCATCTGGGCCAGATCTCCTGTTGATCAATGGTGGTGAGGCCAAAAGGGAGGGGAGGGAATCTCTCCCTAGCCAACACTAACACATAGCAGACCAAAGGCAGGGTTGGCTCTCCCACACTCACTCCTTCAGGGCTGGCTCACCCAGAACCCCCATATCCAGGACCAGCTTTAATGTGCTACCCAGGCAAGGTGCAAGGCCTGCTCTCCCAAGTGCTGCAGCATGTGAGGGGCAGGGACAGCTCTCTTGCTCTTGTGACCCCATCTGGGCCACATCTCCTGTCGGCCAATGGTGGTGAGGGCAAAAGGGAGGAAAGGGTTTTTTTTTTTTTGTCAACTGGACATAAACTAGAAGCACATAGGAAAAAGGAACCACATCTGAAGAATTTCCACCATTGGACTGACCTGTGGTCATATAGTCCACGTCTATATGACATTTTCTTTTACTAATAATTGACATATGAGGCCCAATCCACTCTGTTGAGTATTATCCCTTGACATATGGGCATGGGTTGTGTAAGAAAGTTACCTGGACATGATGCTGAGAGCAAGCTAGTAAGTATTGTTCCTACTCCAGTTTCTGCTTTAAGTTCATTTCTTGGATGATAGACTTTAACCTGTAAAGGTAAAATAAGTCCTTTCCTCTTCAAGTTGTTGCAAGTCATGGTGCTTATCACAGCAATAGAAAATTAACTAATACATGGGGCCTAAAGAGAATCTATGAAAGGATTTTGAAATTTCATTTACAGCAAAGGATAGACCATTGGATAGCCATTACCAAACAGAGCCTATGTTTTACATAAAGATCCTTGGGAATTGTAAGACATATCCTTACATTTTCCCTTGGAGTATAGGATAAAGCATATTTTTTTCAGGATAAGGATACAAAAATGAAAATGAAGATGGTCTAAGCATGCCATTCAGAAGGTTCTTTTCTTTTTCTCCCCCATTCTTCCAGTAAATTTAAAGTGCTGATGTTTGTTGCATATATGCATAAGAATGACCACAAATGTTTACTGATTCCAGAAACCACCCACACCAAGTGGATCTTCTCACATGCTATTTCAAGGGGATGTGAGAGGAGAGTTGGTTTTGGGGAAACATTAAAATGGCCACACTTTCTTTGTATTCCCTTTTCATTCTTTAGGAAGGACCACTGAGGGAATGACAGATGGTCCCTGTCCTATTCAGAGAGAGCAATATTCCTTTTCTAAGGGGATCAGAAGGGACAGCAATGCTAACCTTTAAGCCTCAAACTCCCCCAAAGGCCATGCTAATCCCTGTTTGGTGCCTATCACAGCAATAGAAAAGTTTTATTGTATTTTTTATCCTCCAGGTAAGACAATAATTCTGTTATTCAGCGAGATCATTCAAGCTGTCCATTCACTCTAAGTCTGGAGATCCGCTGAATTCCTAGAATGTTAAGTTCTACCTCCCATGCATTTGCTGCGTGTTGCTGATGCTGTCACAAGTGATGGCATGTGGCATCACAGAACACTACATCCTGATAACAGCTCAACAACATCACAAATGTTCAGGGCTTGTACAACTTTCAGACTCGGGACTTCGAATTGGTAGACAATCCTGTCCATATGGCGACTCGACACTCAACACTTGTCTTCTCTTGGGGCTCTACAGTCTTCTACACGTGGCTTGAAGAGTCACTGAGCTTACCACATCAAGCAGATAAAATAACAAAGGCCTTGGGGCTCTCATTGGGACTGGACCTGGGACTGGCATTGATTCCTTTGAGAGTTTGTAGCCTTTACCTGTTGCGTTTACCTGCAGCAGTGGCCAGTAGTGCAGAAACATGGGGCAACAGGTCCTGCGAGCTGTCCAATGAGCTGCTGGTCATTCTCAGCCATCAAACTTCCCAATAGCTTCACCATGCAAGGCGTTTTGCATTTGTATCTACTTGAGAACTTTCCATAACTAAGCCTGGCTATGGCCTGCCACACAACAAAGTTAAGATATTTATTCAACTTTACGTAATTAGCCCCTTGTGGCTTTTGATGTCAATGACTAATAATACCTAATTCTTCTGACACAAATTGCTACATTTAAGGAAGAAATTTAAAGGGCACTAGCTTCAGAAAACTAATGTAGTAGTTTAATTTGCTCATTAGGTTCCATCATTGCCAACTGATTTTATTCTTTGAAATAATTTTCATAATAACTTCACTGAACTTTTGCCTAAAAATAAGTGGGGAAGATTAACTAAGATTTTGCTTTAGGTTGTAGATAATTAATGATTTTTTTGTTCTTCAAATGTCTCTGTCATAAGTACAGAGATAAGAATTCTAAATTCTTTCCTTGCAAATGGGCAGTTCTGAGCTATCCATACAGGCTGGTATTCAGAAGAGCAAAATGTGAATGTGATATCCCAACATACAATTTACAGGTGGTGGTAGACACAGTGTCCCCCTGCCAAGTGCACCAGCAATCCTATATGCAAGCTGTCTCTCCCAGACATGTTTTGCACATATTACTGAGATGAGAACTTTACAATTAGTTTGGAAAAGGGCAAAGTGATTAGATGAGTACTTTGTAGGTTGTATGTTTTCAAAATTTGAGTGGTTCTGAACACTTGGGGAAAGGGAGAGACATTGTGCTCTGGTTCAGTAAAGACTGCCCACTACCTCTGGCCAGCTTGTTTCTGAAAAGGCATTGGTGATTTCCTGTTTCTTTCTGAGCACTCTGAGCTTGGAAAGTGGCCAGGATGACTATGTTTTTCTTTTCTTTTCTTTCTTTCTTGAGCCCTCTAGATTTGATCACTCCTGAAAGCTGTGTATTTTTAGTTCTGTAGGGCAGAGGAATTAGCTCTCCTGCTTGAACATCCTACATGTCTCTGGCAACATACACAGAAATCTAGGCTCCATTTTGTGTTTTCAGCACACAGAAGTATGCATGAACATTTGACTTCAATTTGCAAATATATGTGGGTATAAAAACAAAAATAATTGCCTAGAGTCATTAATAAGAAACAAAACTACTTCTTACCTTATGGAACTATGATGTATCTCCTTCTGAGAAGGAAAATTTAATGATTTTTTTTCCTGAGAAATACTTTTCTATTGATCCTTTCTATAAACAAATATATGTATTCTCTTCCTTAGGTAAAAATCTGGTCAGAGAAATGAAGTATCTTAATGGACTGATATTTGAAAAATGAGTCAAAAAGTTTAGAGTGCAACAACTCCTTATGGTTCATAAAATCCCTGCATCCTCAGAAATTTCTCTAGTTAACACGTTAAAAAATTCCCAAGCTTATATTGCCATATGTGTTAAGTGAAATATAACTAATCTAAAATGATTTGGAGAAATTTTTACTTCCTTAAAATCAAAATTGGATTGCTACAAGAAATTAAGAACTCACTTGGCATAAGGATTTTGGAATATGTTCATAGTAGCATTAAAAATCAGAAACCCATGAAAACAAATATGGTGCCAAATGTTGTCAATATGATTGGAAGCATGTTTCACTTTGATTTTGCTGTTGATGCTTTCTTGCCATTACCCACATAGCTGTCAATCAGTTCTGATTGAGAAAAAGCACTGCATCTTGCTCCTCCACACACTGAGCAGCTGGTTGGTGAGCACCTACTATGTTCCAGGCATTCTAGAAGCCACTGACTATATGATATGGCAGGTACCTGAAGGGACTAGTCTAAATTTGTAGTTTGAAGAACCTCTTCCAGGGTCCTCAGAGATAGTCCTTGACTGGGTTTTAATTGGTGTGTGTGGGAGAGAATTTCTACTTGAAGGAAAGCAGGCCCATGTCAAACTATTGCCCACGTTTACTTCAGAAGAAAAAGAAGCAAAGAGAAGCCATGTGCCATGAGGACTGTGTCTTTTTTATTAGACAATATTTTAAAGCTAACATTAACCATTACACCATCTTCTAAATAGGTTTCATAAAAGTTAACAGTTCAGAAATATTAGCTGATGTTTAATGTCAAGGCGTGAGTTATAGAAGCCAGGTGCACTTTGGCACTGTCCTCTCCAGCTGCCCGAACCTTTTCTATAGAAAGGAAAAGACTCAACTCCAGCAGCTCCACGACTTTTCCCCTCAGGCAACACGTCTTATAAATTCAAATTCATCAAAATGAACACCTAGATTCTGATAGCTCTATGAACTATAAAGACCCAAGATTATTGTCTCAAAAAGAAAAAAAAATGACACCACTCAATTCTGACCTTTTTGGCTGTGACTTCAATTTTATTAATAATTTCTCTGTGGAGAATTTTATTGCAAATCATCTCAATATCAGTTATATATTTTGGTACTTATTAACCATTTCTAACTTTAGAGCATGTGGTGATGTATTTTCTTTCTGGTCACCTCAGGTCCATTACCTTACATGACTTAAAACTGTACCATCAATAAGTTGTCCACCCTTTACACTGTAATATAATCCTCGCTAAGACCACATATTCATAGGAGACCTGAAGAAACGCAAGGTTTGTTTTTTTTGTTTTTGTTTTTTGTTTTTTTTGGCTCCTTATTTCCTTCCCTGGTGTAATCCAACCTCTGGCTGGAAGGACAGACATACTCATTATACATCCTTATCTGTCCACATGGGCCTTCTTATTCTGCTCACTGCCCCATGTACTGAGGGTATGGATCTTCCCTGTAAGTTAGTGGTTGCTCTAAGTGGTCAAACCTCTGGTCACACCATGGACTACCATCAGCTTTTTATCTATGTCAGACTTAAGAATCTGGTGCTGAGTTGTGGTCTTTACAACTTCTAATTTATTGTTTTGCCCAGGACTGGATCCTGAAAGCTACTTGTTATGTTTTCCCACACAAGATATAAAAGTCATATACTTTCCTTTGTTCAGGGAGTTTCTGGGAATACCCTCCTCTAGACCTTCCCATACTCTGGTCATCCTGCCCATTGGGGCCATTTCTCTTTTACTCTAAGCATTCCCTCCTAATGAAGCTCTGGGTTTTAAAGGGCAGACTCTCTTCCCCTTTAAGGCCCCATCATGTTGTGATTGATAGAATGCTGCTTTTCAGCACTCTCCCTCCTCAAAGCCTGAGTGTTTGAGAGGCCATGTCTCCTGATAAAACTCACAACTGAGTGTTAATTTTATTTTAGCTACTTTCCCAAACCAGAAAACCTTCAGCTTCTGTTCTATTATTTCAATTATATACTTCCTACCAAAATTGGACTAATGGACTAATGATCAGATAAATGACTATTTCTTCATATAAGATTCCTCTAAAATTTCCTGTAACTTTTGGCCCTTGACAGCAGCTTGCCCTTCACCTACCAGTATATTTCCCAGATTCTGTTTGTGGCAAGCAAGAACCACTCACCTCCAAAGAAAACAAACAAAAACAAGACAAACAAACATACACACAACCCAAACCTCAAATTTAAAGAGTAATGTCTTTGTCTCTATCTTTTTCTTATTTACTATTCTTCAGTCCTACTTCCCATTGTCCTACTGGTTATCCTAATCACATGTCACCAATGACTTTCTTGTTACTAACCACGATAGTGTGTTCTCTGTTCTCTCTCTCACTGGATATCTCAGTGCCTTTGATGTTATTCAGTGTTCTGTCTTTGAAATACCTTTGGCTGATGTACAGGGGTCTTCTTTTTGTTTTCCCTCTTACTTCCATTGATACTTTTTGACAGTCTCCCTTGTGACTTTTCTATTTGTCCTAACCCCTACTGGTAGAGAGTTACAGGCCTTAGTCCTCAGTTATATTTCTTCTGTGTATATCACACATAAAACAACAAACTGATTCAGTCATCTCACTCTTTACCAATAGTTTTCGACATTGGTTATATGCTTAACTTCCCAATTTATGTCTGTAGTTTCAACCTTTTTTTCTGGGCACAATATTTTTGACTATCAGTTTTCTTTATATCTACCCACCTATGAGTATATAATGGACTGACTCTTTAAACTGAACTCAAGAAAACGTTATTTTAGATTCCCTGTCTTCTTCAGATTTGCCTTTTGTTGAAGGTTCCCCAAGTTATCAAAACAACACTATCCACAAGCAACATTCTGTTATCATGAAAATGAGGGTAGAGGGATCGAATTTGGTTTCATTCTCCTGCTTGTTTGTATATTTATGTGTTTATTTTTGTATATTCTGAATAACGACTCTCCAGCTATATTTAAGGCATGTTCTTAGCAGATGGCTTCATATTTGGATAAAATAAACACTTTTCAGCACCGTGAGAAACTTTCACCTGCCTTGTTTTATACGGGATTGACAGCATATCATGGACTTTGCTCCTATTGACAACTATTTTGCTCTATTCTAGCCTGTTTTCTGTTTAAAATGTGACCAGCTGATGCACTGAAGCTCAGGTAAGTGAGAGACAAGTCACTTAAAAACTGAAGCATATCCAGGAGTTTTATATGACTCCATAATATTCTGAACAGTTTTATTGTGGTTTCATTTGCTTTGTCTTTTAATGTTTCCTATTTATTCACTTCTACCTTCAACACCCACCATTACTGATTTATTTTTCTCCACAATCTTTCAATTCAGTGTACATTTCAGAGTCAGAACAAGAGGACTGACTAGTAGTTTTTCTAAGCTCTAGAGATTATTTCAGAACAAATCAACTTCTTGTTAATATTTAACAAGGCGTACATTTATTTAACAACCACCTTGTTACTTAGAGGACAACTTAAGAGCTGTCAATCTGCAAGTGTGAAAACCATACTGATTGTGAATTTTGGGTTGTTTCTGTGTATGTATTTTATGTTTTGTTTTGTCTCCTTGCTTTTGTCTGGCACTAGCTTTTAGAATGCTAAACAGTTTTTAGGGCTTGTCATCTCCTGCATCAAATAATGACAGATGCTAACAAACAGTAATAAACAAAAACTTTTAAAAGCTTGAAAGCATGTGGAAAATTCATAACACGCTGGAGGTATAGATTGTAATCTTTTGAGAGGGTGCAAGATAATTAGTACCTTAGAAAATTTTCCTATTCATTTCATTCAGATTTTTGCTGATTGAAGGAGTAATCATACTTCATGTGGAACCAGAATGAAAATCCTTACATTGTCTTGGATATTGGAGACTGACTAACTTTTAATCATACTATTCTTATTAAGTAATGGGCTAAATTTCACTTAGCCATTCATAGAATATATATTATTGAGTTAAAAGATTCCAGGATGGAAAAATTGCAGCTGCTTTCTTTAGAAGGCTTATCCTAGAGGACAGAAGTCACAGAAAATTGTAATGCATTGCATTTCTGCAGGAACCTTTATTCATGTTTCAATATTTTACACCTGGGATCCATGTAACATCAGAGGACTTGCTCACTTCTTAGAAAGATTTTCTGTTATGATTTTTTTGATGTTGTTCAAAAATATTAGTAGGATTCTATTTCAGAATATTAGGCCGACTCTGCTATACCCAATAATCACAACAAATTTATAAATGTGGCTGTGTTGAGGGTTTTTTAGTGTTTATTTATTACTTCAAGTTACATATCTATCACAGTTACCTTCCAGTCCTACCCTCTTACCCTCTCCCCCCTCCCACCTATGCAACTTCTCCAGGGTGGGTTCCCTCTACATATCAGCCTCCCTCAGTTCAACAGTCATGAGGGCTAAGAGCTTCCCCTTGCACTGGGAGCCTATATGAGGACTCCATTAGGGTAAAGTGTCCCACTAACAGGTAACAAGGACCATATTCCTATTCCTTTTGGTGTGTTGGTTGCAGGATAGTTATCCTAAATTCCGACTATAAGTGAATAGATGTCATGTGCATCTTTCTGAATCTGGGTTAGCTCACTCAGGATGAGCTTTTCTAGTTCCATCCATTTGGCTGCAAATTGCATTATTTTCCTTGTTTCTGATAGCTGAGTAATATTCCATTGTGTAAATGTATCACATTTTTTTTAATCCATTCTTCAGTTGAGGGACATCTGGGTTGTTTCCAGTTTCTAGCTATTACAAATAAGACTGCTATGAACATAGATGAGGAGATGTCCTTGTATATGATGGGGCATCGTTTGGCTGTATACCCAGAAGTGGTATGGCTGGGTCTTGAGGTAGAGCTATTCCAAGTTTTCCAAGATATTGCTAGACTGATTTTCATAGTGGTTGTACAAGTTTGGATTCCCTCCAACAATGGAGGAGTGTTTTCTTTTCTCCACAGTCTAGCCAGCATGTGCTGTCATTTGAGTTTTTGTTCTGAGCCATTCTGACAGGTGCAAGATGAAAGTGGTATCTAGGGTGACCATGTTCTTAGAAGGTATTGAAAAGCTCATCTTCTTACTGCTCATTTCCCAACGTCAAAGTGATAGTAGTGGCCTAGAGTATGTGGAATATTCAGGGTGAATTGTTTTCCTTGTTATAAATGTAAAAGTTGTAAAATGATAGTTTGTAGGTGAAAGATATATCATAAATAGACTTTAGTTTTAAATATAGTTTAAAGCTTTAGTTTAGTATGATACCACAAAAATAGTAATATGGCAGAATAATGTAGGTATCAAATATCCTGGTATGATAATGCAGTCATAGTCAATCATCCTGACTAACAGCAATGACAGAGACATACAAGGTGCTCCAGGGTGATGTTGTAATAGCATATGGTATATATAAAGATTCAGGATTGATACAATAAAAAATTAACAATAATTTATTAAGAATCTCTGGTTCAAACATGTTCAAATGCTGCTTAGACACAATTATAACCTCTCTATGATACCCATATTCTGATTCCAGAAGTAGGAGTATATTGCAAGTGTGATAGGAGGGACTTGACAGGCATTGTTATGGGTTTAGACCTTAAAAATAAGGCACTTTTTAAAGTTTTTTTGAAGGACTCCAGTCTTGTCACATGAGCCCTAATAGGTAAAGAACGTTTTCTGTCTAAGGCAGAAATGTGTACCAGAAGGGAGGAGTATTAAAATGTGAGAGAAATTCAGTATAGCACTGCAGGAAATGAATGCATGGTGCCAAGAGGAGAATTGAAGGCATGGCTTAGTGACTGACCCTTGGATGACAGAGTCAACAAGAATGTGGGCACCACAGTTCTAGAACTGCAGAGAATAGAATTGACAACTTAAATGAGCTCAGATGCAGCCCATGCCTCAGGCCCTCAGATGAGAACATTCACTATCTGTGGAACTCTATAGTTTGGCCTCATGAGACACTGAGCAGTCAGCCCAGCTGAGCCATGTTGGCTCTGGAATTCTAAACCAGGAGATGAGATATAAATGAATGATATTTGCTGTTGTTTGTTTTTGTTTTTGTTTTGTTTCTCTTCACATGCTAAATTTGAGGTAATCTGTTATGGGAGCAATAGAAAAGCAAATGCAGATTTTTATAGCAGCTTGCAAATTGCTGTAATTATTTGCCCTCATTTACAGACAAGGAAGCTGAGGCACAAAGAAGTTAATGAACATGCTCAAAGATGCCAATTTTCAGAGATGCAGTTCTGTGGTACAGCACAGAGATGGAGATCAGAACTGAAAGGCTGTGCTCCACAGCAGTCTGAAAAATATTATCATCACACAGAGGTTTACTGTGGGAACTGTGTCTTTTGGATATGATATTCAGTATTTCATTACCAATAACATATACATATTTATCAATACATTTACTGATACTCTTTAATAAATTGGTTTCAAATAATATTTTCAAGTCAAACATGCTTATCTTAGCGGTGAACAAATGCATAGACCAACTTGATGAGTTAGTGTTTAGAGAGCAGGGCTCCTCATTGAGATAAAACAAAAACTTCAGATAATGACTGAAGCCAAAAAGCAAGTTGATACAGAAAATACATGAAAATATTCAAACAAAGCAAACAACACATTTTTTTTTTAATCGTAAGAATTGTTGTAAACTTCACTGTGTCTCAGTCTCCGTAACAGCACCACATTCTGGATGAGATGCTCAAACAATTTCTCCTGAAGTTACAGTAGCCATCCTATCACTATCCTCTCCTATCACTTCTCCTTATAAACGGCTCCTTTTCTCTTCAATTTCCAATCTTTACTCAAGACTCTCTATGACTTCTTATCCCAGTTTGACCTGTAACTATAATATGATTCATATCGGCCTTAGTATAAACTAGTTGAGACCCATTAGACTTAACAGCGTGGGAATATTAACTTATGTCAGGCTTCAATGTTGAATACATTGTTGGGCCATTTTACACTGCTTTTTTTTTTTCTTTTGCAAATGTTGTAATCTAGTTATAATTTTTGACTTTCTGGAAATTAGCACAAAACACTGCAAATTTTCTTCAAACTAGAAGCAGCCATGCTTCTAGGTGAGGGGGAGTAAGGTTTTTTAAAAGGGTGTGGATCCCTGTAGGTTCACTGTTCTCCAGTGGATGACTCCATGCCCAGAAATATATAAACAGAACAAATTGGAGTCAATACATTATTAAAAAGAAAAGTAAGATGATAGCATATAGGAGTGGATCTTGAAAGAATTAGATGGAGGGGTGATAGGTGACTGTAATCAGAACACAGTGTATGACGTTCTCTAAGATTGTATAGATACATTTTGAGAATGGAGTTTGATCAGATTCACCTTAGTCTTCTGAATCCTGTGTCTGGGGTGTGTGGTGTCTTAAAAAAACAAGGCCTTGTCTCAACGATTGAGAGGTGAGGAAGGGTAATATCAGTAGCCTATATTGTTTTGGGAGTCTGTTATTCTCCCTATCCAAGAATTTGAAAGGAGGATTCTTATGCCTGGTACTGAGGTTTTGTTAGTTCTTGTGGGGAGCATCATTACCACAGTATGCAGAACTTTATTATGTGTGTTTTTATTTATATCTACTATGTGTAATTATAGATAAATATACAACAATGTAAGTTCTTTCACTTTTTCAAATATCGTTAGAATTATTTATCCTCCTCTCTTTCTCTTGTTTGTTGTATCCTCTCTCCTTGCTTCCCAGCTAAATCCATTGTTTTTATCATTCATGTAGCTGTATCATCCTGTATATTCCCCTCGTTAATTTGTATCATGTTTATGTATCCCCCTCTTTAGAGTACACATCATGGTTCCTTTTTCACTTTCTTGGTTTCCGTGGTTCTGAAGGACCAGAAAGCCTGTTACAAGACCATGTCTTCTGGATGTGACAGGCAAACTACACTCATGAGATCTCAAAGGTATGGCTGCCTAAATAAGACCTGAACAATGACACCAGTTAACTTGTCAACTTGGATGAAGGTATCTCATAGAACTCCACTCCTATGTGATGAGGTACAGGCAATTAATGGCTGCTGAGGGAGCAAGAATTACTCTTCAGCAGGATTGAGCCCCTGCTTTTGGTTATGCAATATCAAATGGTAAGCCTAAAAACATACACATACAAGCAATATTACATGTGCTTAGCAGGTTGTGTCTATATATTGATTCATATGTATATGAATAAATATACAATTTGAAAGAAGTTCACACACACACACACACACACACACACACACACACACATACACACACACACAGTGACATTATGCCTGTAGAGGAATTTTAATTTAGAACTGGCTGCTCTGACAAGAGATCACATCCAAAGAACCTCTAGGTCTGTGTGATCTGGCTGGAATATAGATTTGCCTTTAATCCCAGGAGACAAATTCAAGCAGATCTCTTGATTTCAAGGTCAATCTAGTATAGAGCAAGTTTCAGGTAAACTAAAATTTAGTGAATTAGCTAGCAAAGAGTGTGCATGGATGGGACCTAGGTTGCCTACACATATGTAACTGAGAGACAGCTTGGTTATCATGTGGGTCCCCTAGCAAGTGGAGTCAGGCTGTCTCACTTGGACTCTAATGCCTGCTTTTTGATCACTCCTATGTAAGGGATCTGTGGTGCCTGACCTCAATGGAAGAGGAAGCTTGATATGCTGGTGTGGGATGGTATGGCGAGAGGTGGGGGGTGGTGGGGGTGGGGAGTGGTAGGGGGTTCCCTTTTCTGAGGAGAAGCTATTCTAAGTTTTCTAAGATATCGCCACACTGACCTCCATAGTGGTTGCACAAGCCTGCGCTCCCACCAGCAATGGAGGAGGGTTCCCCTTTCTCCGCACCCTCGCCAGCATGTACTGTCATTTGAGTTTTGATCTTAGCCATTCTGACAGGTGTGAGATGGAATCTTAGAGTCATCTTGGTTTTTTGGCATTTAATTTCTTGAGTTCTTTATAATTTTGGGTATTAGCTCTTTGTCAGATGTGGGGTTGGTGATGATTTTTTCCCAATCTGTAGGCTGCCATTTTGTTCTAATGACAGTGTCTTTTGCCTTACAGAAGCTTTTCAGTTTCATGAGGTCCCATTTATTGATTGTTGGTCTTAGGTCCTGAGCTGTTGATTTTCTGTTCAGGAAGTTGTCACCTGTGCCAATGAGTTTTTCCCACTTTCTCTTCTAGTAGATTTAGTGTGACCGGCCTTATGTTAAGGTCTTTGATCCACTTGGACTTATGTTTTGTACAAGGTAATAAGTATGGGTCTAATTTCATTCTTTTACAAATGGACATCCAGTTGGACCAGCACCATTCATCAATGTAATTCACCACATAAACAAGATGAAAGGAAAAAAAACCCACATGATTATCTTGCTAGATGCGAAAAAAGCATTTGACAAAATCCTTCATGCTAAAAGTTCTGAAGAGAAAAGGGTATACAAGGACCATATCTGGAAATAATAAAAGCAATATGCAGCAAGCCAGTAGCCAACATCAAAGTAAATGGAGAGAAAATTGAAGCATTTCCTCTAAACTCAGGGACATGACAAGGATGCCCACTTTTGCCATATCTCTTCAATATAGTACCTTCAATATAGTACTTGAAGTTCTTGCTAGAGCAATGAGACAACTAAAGGAGATCAAGGGGATAGAAATTAGAAACGAAGAAGTCAAATTATCCCTATTTGCAGACAGTATGATAGTATACATAAGCGACCCCAAAAATCCCACCAGAGAACTCTTACAGCTGATAAACAGCTTCAGCAAGGTGGCTGGATACAAAATTAACTCAAAAACTCAGAAGCCCTTCTTTATACAACAAATAAATGTGCTGGGAAAGAAATCAGGGAAACAACTCCCTTCACAATAGCCACAAACAATATAAAATACCTGGGGATAACTCTAACCAAGCAAGTAAAGGACCTATACAATAAGAACTTCAAGCCCTTAAAGAAAGAAATTGAAGAGGTCATCAGAAGATGGAAAGATCTCCCATGCCCATTGATAGGTAGGATCAACATAATAAAAATGGCCATCCTACCAAAAGCAATATACAGATTCAATGCAATTCCTATCAAAATACCAACACAATTCTTTATAGACCTGAAAGAAGCTATTCTCAATTTCATATGGAACAAAAAAATAAAAAATAAAAAAAACCTCAGAGTAGTCAAATCAATTCTGTACAATAAAAAAACATCTGGAGGTATCACCATCCCAGATTTTAAGCTGTACTACAGCGCAATAGTAATAAAAACAGCATGGTACTGTTATAGATCAATGGAATCCAATTGAAGACCCAGAAATGAACCTACACACCTATGGTCACCTAATTTTTGACAAAGAAGCCAAAACTGCACAACGGAAAAAGGACAGCATCTTCAATCAGGAATGTTTTACAGAGACAAATTGAAGAGAGAACAAGCTAGACACAGGTGAAGACAGAATCAACCAGAGAATGAGAAGGAGCCAGAAGATTAGAACAGATTGCTAGAGTTAGTTTGAGGCCAAGCAGAGAATTTCAGTCAAAAGCCATGAAAGAAGCCAATTTGAATCAGTCAACTAGGAGAGGAGTTGAGCCAGGTCAGCTAAATTGAACCAGCCAACCTAGTTCAGAAAGAAGAAAGAGGTATCAAGGGTAAGTTTATTCATCAGTAAGTCTCAGAGACTGAAACACTATATAGGTTTAGATTAGATGGTAAGGAGCCTGGAAACTTCCAGGACTAGGCCTAGGCTATCAGACATAAGCAGTAAGCCTGTGATGGCAGTTACATCTAGAAAATAAAAGTTACTTTTACATATGTCAGTTGAGGTAATGTTGCTCTCCATAGGAACCACAGGGTACCTAACAAAACTTCAGTACCAGGCATGAGAATCCCCCTTTCAAGTTATTCATATGTACATATATATGCATATATATGTATATATGTGAGTGTATGTGAAACAATGACTAACGACAAAGAAGCTGTGGGTTTTTGAGAAAGTGTGAGGCATGAGCATGCTTAAAGGGAGGAGAGGAAGAGAAGGAATGACGTAATTAATTATATTTTAATTAAATATAAAATAAAAATTTTAAAATCGCAAGTAAACAAATAAAAACATTCTAAAATAAAAACATTACAAAGACAGACCTGGCTACAGTGAACAAAACTCAGCAGAGGTTTCAGAGAGAATATCCATGCAAAACTAGAAATGGTATAAACCATGTACCCTCAAAGATCATAGGAAAGGTGGCTATTATTATGCTATGAAGACAAATTAAACTAAGTTAAAAATAAATTAATATTAAACATTACAAACTGAAAATAAATATTAATGAGACCAATTAATAATAAATAATGCCAATCTATGATTCATTAATAAATCAAATTATTAAAAATATGGAGGAAAAATTATTTCATCACATCTTTTAACTTAAAAGTATAGCAGTTTTAGATCCTTCTGATTATATTTTATTTATAGAAATATAGAAAACATTTTTCAAATAAAAATTACTGTTACTATAAATTGTGTGGATTATACTTCATTGAGGGACACACAGGTCAATTTAGAAGCACACATAAACTTTAAATGTGTTTTCTTTTATTTTCAATCAATAATGTTGTTATTTTAAAATGTAATTTTAAATTTCTTTTAATGTTACATGTTAAGGAAGGAGATGTACGTATCATATAAAAATACATAGGAACTGTTTCAAGACATAAAATTATTGCTCCAGATGACATCATTTCATTATTCATAGATCAGTCTTGGAGCTAGTGCACTGGGATGCTATTACTAGATAATATTGTTAACCACACTTAACCTATTGTTACACATTTTCTTTCATGTCATTTGAAAATGATTATTAGAAGTTTTATTATATTCTGAAAGTTAGGCTAGTTCATAGAAGACGTACTTAATTAAAAAATACCCAACAAAATATAAATATTTCAATAATACATATAATACATGCTGTATTTCAACTATATTACTATTCATCTAATGTTAAAGTTTTAACAATCATAGATTAGTTGATGAAATGAAATTTCTTTTGATGAATTTAAAGTGCATTTCAATTATACAAACAAATGTTGAGTTAACTATAAATTACGCTGTAATAGAGTGAGACATCCTTTCATTTTGTTTTGTTTTGTTTATACTTATGAATCTCCTACCTGAGTTTCCCAAGTACTAGGATTACAAGTATGTCTCACCATGAGAAGAGAGTTCAGTGAAGGAGAAGACTTCTGTTACCTTGTCAATGTCTATCACTTCTCCTTTTATTACCAAATAATAATAGGTAATAAATGATACCACTTATGAATGATACTACTTTAATTTTTACATGTTGTTTAATGTTGGTACCAAGTGGGTAAAATATAATATAGGATATATTGCTAAAAGTTTTGAAGAAATGGAGTACAACATATATTATAGGGATATGTTCTATATATTCTCCCCTTCACCCCTTCAAAAGGCCCACACTAATGCAAATTTTAAACTTACTGGTCTTTGGAAAATTTCTTGTGTGTAAAATTTAAATATTTTGTTTCTTTCATCTACACTTTATAACAGTTTCTATAAGTGGTATATGCAAGAAAGAGCTTCCTTCTGACTACGTAGTCAGTTATGATACAACACAGACTTGCTTGAACTTCTGTAAGCAACATGGAGCTAGCAAATGCCACTTGCAAGTAAGAAGCAGCAACACTCCAGTCCATTTATTCTAATTAAGGCTGTATGGTTATAAATCTCTAATTTGTAAAACTGTACAACTCTATTGAACAACTGTAGGGTAATATAGCTGTAACTTTTCCAAATCATTATCCTATATTAGGCTCTTTAATCTGCTGAGACCATTTTCAAATTCAAGTCAAACAAATGTCTCTTAGAGTTTTGCAGTTTTTCTGTGAAGACTTTGGTTTGTGTTGGAAGACACCCACCTTTAGAATTTTTTCTGCCAGGCCCTTGCCTTCTGATTCCTCAAGAAAACATGGTGTGGAATGCCCGAGCCTTTTATTTTGTGAAGAAAAAAGTGTTTGTGTCAAACTTCCTGCAGTATGGATGGATGGCTAATGGACAGAGTGATAAAATGAAGCAACATACAAATTTTCCATGTCTTTGGAAGTCAAGTGGACCCATTGTTTGGAGTTGGCAATCCAAATAGCCATGACTGTTGTTGCTGTCCATTCAGACAGAAGGTAGACTGGTATTTACTCTGTTTTTTTCTTTTTAATTAGCTCTACGTGTTATGCATAGTTCTATGAAATAAACTGTCAATATATGAAGAAACAATTACAAGTGAAATAGGATGGTTTATGAACAATGAAACTTCCTGAGTTATAAGTGAAGCTTATGATTATGAAGGAAAGAAAATCATCTTACTGAAATTACTTTATTCAAATATGTTGGAACTTTATGATTTTTGCAACATAATTATCATTTTAAAGTGCTCAAAATTTACCTTAGAAATAAAAATACACATTGTACATAGCAACATATTTTGATTTCTATAAAATTTGTACCTGAAATAATGTGCTCAATTAACGTCTTTGTTCCACTTGAGTCATCCAAATCACGTTAGTGAAAATTAAGATATTCTGAAATGCAAATTTATTCAGGCAAATAATGAGTGCATTCTGCTGTCCTTCATATCAAATGATGATATATTGAATGGCAAATGCAGATTGTTTTTCTCCTGAAAAACTGTTTTTTTTTCCTACAATAACAACTTTTATTTTTTATTTTTATTTGCTTAACTTTAAGTATCACAATTCCTCCTTCACTTTTCAAATGTTAGCTTTTTAAAATCTGTTTTTACTCTGTTGTCAAGAAAGACTAAGATGAGTTCAAGGGTTTTCCCCATTTTCTCTTCTAGTAGATTTAGTGTGTCTGGCCTTATGTTAAGGTCTTTGATCCACTTGGAATTAAGTTTTGTACAAGGTGATAGGTATGGGTCTAATTTCATTCTTTTACATGTGGACATCCAGTTGGATCAGCACCATTTGTTGAAGATGCTGTCCTTTTCCATTGTATGGGCTTTGGCTTCTTTGTCAAAGATTAGTTGGCCATAGGTGTGTGGATTCATTTCTGGGACTTCAATTCGATTCCATTGATCCACTGGTTTGTTTCTATACCAGTACCATGCTGTTTTTATTACTATTGCTCTGTAGTACAGCTTGAAATCTGGAATGGTGATACCTCTCCAGATTTTTTTTTTTTTTTTTTATTGTACAGGATTGATTTAGCTATTCTGGGTTTTTTGTTATTCCATATGAAGTTGAGTATTGCTTTTTCCAGGTCTATAAAGAATTATGTTGGTATTTTGATAGGAATTGCATTGAATCTGTATATTGCTTTTGGTAGGATGGCCATTTTTATTATGTTGATCCTACCAATCCATGAACATGGGAGATCTTTCCATCTTCTGATGGCTTCTTCAGTTTCTTTCTTAGGATTTGAAGGATTTGAAGTTCTTGTCATACAGGTCTTTCACTTGCTTGGTTAGGGTTACCCCCAGGTATTTTATATTGTTTGTGGCTATTTTGAAAGGTGTTGTTTCCCTTATTTCTTTCTCAGCCCATTTGTTGTATAAAGAAGGGCTTCTGATTTTTTTGAATTAATTTTGTATCCAGCCACCTTGCTGAAGCTGTTTATCAGCTGTAAGAGTTCTCTGGTGGAATATTTGGAGTTGTTTATGTATACTATCATATCATCTGCAAATAGGGGCAACTTCCTGAGAACACCAACAGCTCGAGATTTAAGACCAACAATCAATAAATGGGACCTCATGAAACTGAAAAGCTTCTGTAAGGCAAAAGACACTGTCATTAGAACAAAACGGCAGCCTACAGATTGGGAAAAAATCTTCACCAACCCCACATCTGACAAAGGGCTAATATCCATACTTTACAAAGAACTCAAGAAATTAAATGCCAAGAAACCAAATAATCCAATCAAAAAATGGGGAACAGAGCTAAACAGAGAATTCACAAATTAGGAATTCCTAATGGCTGAGAGACACTTGAAGAAATGCTCAGCATCCTTAATCATCAGAGAAATGCAACTCAAGACAACTCTGAGATTCCATCTCACACCTGT
The DNA here is from genome assembly GCA_907164525.1 of Lophiomys imhausi. Classification (NCBI taxonomy): domain Eukaryota; kingdom Metazoa; phylum Chordata; class Mammalia; order Rodentia; family Muridae; genus Lophiomys; species Lophiomys imhausi. The sequence continues at coordinate 2,715,247 of CAJQZJ010032488.1, forward strand.
CAGAATGGCTAAGATTAAAAGCTCATATGACAGCACATACTGGCAAGGTTGGAGAGAAAGGAGAACAGTCCTTCATTGCTGGTGTGAGTGCAGGCTTGTGAAACCACTATGGAAATCAGTCTGGCAATACCTTAGAAAACTTGGAATAGCTCAGCTTCAAGACCTAGCCATACTGCTTCTGGGTATACATCAAAATGATTCCTCACCGAATCCAAGGGAGTTTCCTCATCTATGTTCATAGCAGCCTTATTTGTATTAGCTAGAAACTGGAAACAACCCAGATGTCCCTCAACCGAAGAATGGATTAAAAAACTGTGGTACATCTACACAATGGAATACTACTCAGCTATCAGAAACAATGAAATCATTCAATGTGCAGCCAAATGGATGGAACTAGAGAAGCTCATTCTGAGTGAGCTAACCCAGACCCAGAAGTATGGACATGGCACTTATTGTTGGATTTTAGCCATATAGTACAGGATAACTATACTGCAATGAATGCACCAAAGGGAACATGAACATAGACTTTTTTTTTCCCCTGTCAATGAGACACTTTGCCATAGTGGTGCTGCCTTGTAGGCCCCCAGTGTATGAGGAGGCTCTTGGCCCTCATATGACTGCTGAACTGGGGTGGGGGACTGTTATGTAGGGACACTCCACTCCAGAGGAGTGGGATGGAAGGGATAGGGGGTAGAGGGTGGGAGGGCGAGACTGGGAGGGGCAGAAAGAGTACCCTGCAATGGAGATGTAACCTGATGTAATAAATAAATATTAAAAAAAGCTAAACAAGAGGCATATAAATAATTTAATCCCAATTGACAATGTCTGAATTTGCATTTCTCTCATTATTAAGGCAAATTATTGAAAATTAAATAAAAAAAGAAAGAAAGACTAAAACTTCCTGACTTCCTGGGAGCCTTTTAATAAACCCTCCCTGGTTATACAGATATTCATCTTGTTCATGTAAGACAATAAGATAGTTCTTAAATTTTTAAACAGTAAGGAATCAATTATTCTTTAAACATATATTAATAAAGATTAGAAGTTTCAATTTTTAATTCTCAAGATTAAATAAAGTATAGGTCATTTTGAAATAGTGATGATTTATTTCCTTCTCTTTGCTATTTACAAAATTTTGATGGTGTTTTAACACATTTTGAATTGTGTTAGTAATTATAGAAATACTGACATATCCCAAGGCAGATTTTACATGTTTATTTACTTTTGCACTTCCAGACCCAATCACAACTTCTGCAAAGGCCAAGAAATACTGAGTGTACAAAGGAATGCGCCATGAGTCAATATGCGTTAGGGTCCTTGAGAACTCCAGGAAGAAACTGCTTATCAAGGAAAGGGAAATTAAACAGGGAAAGTTTGGCAAACCATTGGTCACTGGAAGTCAAAAGTGAGTCTATTCCATGTGGTGTTTAGGTTCCAGATTAAATCTCCTAAGGTCCTAGGGACTAATTGACTGCAACACTCTGGTGCTTCCCCTAAGGGCCAAAGAGGGGCCAGACAGACCATCATGTGAGGATGCTTTGTAGGGACTCTTTAGTTCCTTGGAAACCACTGTGACACCTTCAGGAAACTGTGGGGTCTTTTGGACACAGAAAATTCCTGAAGAAGTGAGAGGAGTGAGTTACTCAGCGTTAGCCCCCATAGAGCGAAAGTTGAGACAGGAGCCCTACTGGAGCAGCTGGGGCCTTGGAAAATGACCTTAAGAATATATAAGGAGGAAAAATTGGAGACTGAGTCATTCTTCAGGAGGTTTAACTTGAATCTTTGGCCACTCTTGTTGCCTTCCTCATATCAATTCTCAATCACTATAGATTGAATGAATGCCACAAAGGTAACCTGATCATATTCAATGAAGAATATAAAGAAAAATGTAGAAATATAAGCAACCAACTGAAGATTTATTTAATATGACTTGTCATTCACTTCATAATCTGCCTTCAGAATTTGGGGCATTAAAATGGATCAAATGCATATTTAGTTCAGAGACGCACACAAGAATGAATGCTGTTTCATTGCAGGCATAATTTTATAATGTTAAACCAGAGTAACTATATCTTCATTTGCCATTTTATTATGGTGAAACCATTCAACAGCCTTTCTTCTAGCTCTCTGAAATATAAAGTATATCATTGTTGTTATCTGTAGTAGTTACCCTCCTGTTCAAAAGTACACAATAACTTTTTACCTCTAACTGTAATTTTAGTACCCATCATTCTACAGACTCTCTAGACTCTTGTAATTCCATTCTATTACGTTCTCAATTTCTACTCATTTGAGCATTTTAATGACTTAAAAGAATAGTTTTTAGTCACACAATGATAGAAATAAACTGTTCAATCTTGCATAAAAGTGCACCATTTTTTCCCACAGTAAGGTAAAGGAATTTTTAAAAATTAATGCCATGTATTTAGGTGTTTGTTAGGTGTTTGTGTGGTATGTGTGCATATACATAATGACAATTAAAGAAAAGTGCCCATGAATCTGAGAGAGATCAAGAGGAGTTGCATGAGAGGGATATGGAGGTGGAAAGGGAAGGGAGGAATAATATAATTTCAAAGAAAAAATATTTTAAATAAAAATATTACCCCCCCCCCCAAAATGGCTGTGTGTCTCAGCATCTGTTTGGATCTGCTGCTGGGTGAAGTTTCTTATAGGATAGTTATTCTAGGTTCCTGTTCCTTTGGGTCTGTGAGTTGTAGGATATTTATGTTGTATTTTATCGCTAATATCCAGTTATAAGTGAGTATATACCATGTGTATCTTTCTGGGTCTGGGTTAGCTCACTCAGGATGAACTTTTTTAGTTCCATCCATTTGGTTGAAAATTGCATGACTTCCTTGTTTCTGATAGCTGAGTAGTATTCCATTGTGCAAGTGCACCATATTATTTTTTATTTTAATCTAGTCTTACGTTGAAGGGTATCTGGGTTGTTTCCAGTTTCTGGCTATTATGAATAAAACTGCTATGAACATAGTTGAGCTGATGATGTCCTTGTGGTTTGGTGGAGAATCTTTTGGATATATGCCCAGGAGTATGGCTGGGTCTTGAGGTATAACTATTCCCAGTTTTCTGATCGCCAGATTGATTTCCAAAGTGGTTGGACAAGTTTGCACTCCCACCAGCAATGGAGGAGTGTTTCCCTTTCTCCACATCCTTGCCTGCATACGCTGTCACTTGCGTTTTTAATCTTTTTTTTTTACAGTTTTATTTTTTTTCCTTTATTTTTTATTTCTTCAAGTTACATCTCAATCGCAGTCCCCTCCCTATTCCCCCTCCAGTCCCACCCTCCCACCCTCAACTCCCCATCCTCTTCCCTTTTTTTTTTCTTTTAAGTTTAAGGTATATCTTATTTCCCCCTACAGTTTCCCCTTTCAGTCCAACAAATGGCTCTTTCTCTTATAATAACAAATACAATACAGTACAAAAAAAAAAAAGAAAAGAAAAGAAAAAAAAAGACACAAAAATACCACTAAAAAAAAAAAAAGAAAGAAAAGAAACACACACACAAAAAGAAAGGGCATATGGACCAGACCTAGGCCCCCCCATACATATATAGATGATAGGCTACTTGTTCTTCATACAGATCCCTTGGCAAGTGAAGTGGTGGGGGGAGATGTCTCTGTCATGGACTCTGTTGCCTGTTAGTGGAGCACATTACCTTAGCTGAGCTGCCATGTGTGGAACCTCTTAGCTCTCATGTGACTGATAAATTGAGGGGTATTGATATGTGGGGAGCCCCTTCACTGGAGAAAAAGGAAAGGAGGGAGAACAGGAAGAGGATGGGAGGGTAGATGGAGGAAGGAGGGGCTGGTGATCAAGATGTAACTTGAAAAAGTAAATAAATTTTAAAAAATGAAGGAAAGGTATGTATGGTTTTAAAAAACAAAAAGAATTAATGTATATTCTGTAGGAAATGTCTTTTTAATTTCCTTGGATAATATTGTTAAAATTAGGAATATATTTTACTTCTTTTTTTTTCCTACAGAATATTTTTATTTATTAACAGTTTTCAATGTCTCCTGGAAATAATCCTAACTTTTTCTTAGATTTCATCATTTTTCTGACTCTGATTCTGCCCAGTTACTTACTCTTTAATTCTGTGCTGTTTTTATTTCTTCAAGATTTATGTTTTTTACAGCTATACTTTCCTCTTGATTCTATTTTATTATTATTATTATTATTATTATTATTATTTTATAAGTACTTTATTTTTTTTTCAAGTTACATCTCAGTCGCAAACCCTTCCCTATTCCCCCTTCCTGTCCCACCCTTCCACCCTCTCCCCCCGCCCAACAGCTTCTCTTTTCATTCCAACAAATGGTTCTTTCTCTTATAACAGTAAATTCTATACAAAACAGCAGAATTAAATATGCCACATTCATGAGAGTTAAATGGCCAAGTATAACTTCCCAATGTCCAGTTCATACATATTTGGCCCCTGACTTTAACCTTCTACCTTCTAACCATCTCCATGAGTTTAAAGTTCTATAACTGACTTAGTTTTCATACTAACTTGCATCACTATTATAACCATCTTCTTAGATCTAGAATGCCCTCTTGATTCCTAAACAACTCAAAATTTAGCTATGAGACTCAAGCTGTCTATTCTTCAACCACCTCAGAGAGCTGAGAAGGATAAATATATCTGATTGTATAGGAAGTGCAGGGCCTGCAGCTTCCAATACTAAGAAATGACAAACCAGTGACTACCTAGACAGTTCCCATTTTCTCTCCATACATTCCAGCATCAGTCTTCAGCCTTTTGGTCCTGTTTCTCTGACAGACATTTATTGTAGAGCAGGGATTGTGAAGGACTAACCTACCCTGTCTTGGCAGAGCTAGGCTGTCGACTTCCTTGCCACCAAGTTTTGTCCTTTTAGGACAGCAGTCTGTCTGCAGTTGAAGCAAGGAGTTTTTACATGCCAAGAGATAGGCTTGCCACTAATTCAACCATCTCACACTGGAGATTCTTCGATCTCAAGGAACCCAGGGACAACTGGACAATGGAAACCTCAGCAGAAATCAGAATCAGACACCAAAAGAAGACAAGTGACCCAGATGATTCAGTCTGACAGACTCCCTCAATAGATGTCTCCATCAAAAGCCTACAACCACAAAAACTCAATATCACTAAGACCGTTCAGCTCTACACAATGCCCCAGCCAGAACCTCAGTAAAGCCTGGAAGTTCAGCTTCTGCCTACAAACTCCTTAGGACATCTAAACAGCTGAGAACAGAAGGACTGAACATAAAAGATTTGTATTAACATTTTTAACCATTTTTCCATTTTGGTTTGGGTCCCAAACAGGTTTACTACGACCCAAATCAGCAGGAAGTCATTTTAAGAGAGCAACGTCCCATACCCAGAGGGTGGGGAGGGTGTTTCTCCGCCCCCCCTTTTTTGGTTATTTGAAGGATAACTGAAAACTCTGTTATTTAGGGGAAGAGATTACAAGTTGTTAAATGGTCCTGTTTAATGGGTTTTGGAGGTTAGACCCAGGGTATTCCTTCTTTCCCTTTTCTGTATCCTTCTTTATCTCCTGTGTAGGAATGCACGGACTTGAGAAAAATCGAGACACAGACAGCACAGGAAGGATCAAGAAGAAAGGTCACATTATTGAATATGCCCTTATACCCTTGTATATTGATACAAAATTAATAGTATATTTGGCTAAAGTGGTATTGACCATTGTTTATTGTGCAAAAATAAGATTGTATTGGTCCACGTCAGTATTGATATTTGTATATTGATACAAAATTAAGATTATAGTTGGCCACAATGGTATTGACCCTTGTATATGGACGCAATATTAAGATTGTATTGGGCCACATAGGCATTGATCTTTGTATATTGATACAAAATTAAGAGTATATTTAGCCACATTTGAATAGATCTTTGTATATTGATACAAAATTTAAGGTAACGCTTCCTAATGGTATCGTACCTAGAGATACTTAAAAATGAAATGTGAAGCTCTGGCCTCTTGATACCAACCATCTTAAACTGTTTAGGATAGTTAAGAAAAACAAACTCCTAGTCATGCATGCATGTCACCTTGTTAGCTACTAAGACAGTCTATCACAGATATTCTCTAAGCTACTCAGTAATCAAGTTGTTAAGAGACAAGCAACATTTGCTTATCTAAATACAAGAGATAGATAGGGCATCTTCAAAAACCCCAAGAGATCTGCAGAATATGACATTCAAAGATGTGGCCTTAAATTAAGATTTTTTTGATATCGTGACATATCAGCTCCTGACAGCACCCCCTATTCTACTCCAAGTAGAAAAAACCATATATTTTACTTCTTAATCAAGATAATTTCCTGATTACCAAATATTGACTATCAAGATTTTATTTTGTAGTTTCTTGGCTCAAGGACAAACTTTAATGAATTCTAATGTTTTAAAATATCCTAGAGAAGATGAATATGGTATCAACAATGAAGAAAAATGATTCATTATTGAAAAGTACAAACAATATATGTTTTTGCAGCTGTCGTACCAGCTTTTCAACCCCACAGGAATAATCCCTGATGACATAAATGAATTGACATGGATTTTTGTTTAAAGCCTAATTTTTTCATATGCTCAGGAAAAATCATGTTAAAGAAATATATATTTGATTATGTCAGCCTCTTACTTAAGACCCTTGATGATAACTTGCTACCACCTGTTACAGTTTGAGTCCCTAGTAAGCAGATCTGGAGGCTTATGTTACCCTCAGGAATCTCTCTAAGGCAATGGTTCTCAACCTTCTCAATGCTGTAACTCTTTAATACAGTTTCTCATGTTGTGGTGACCCCCGAACCATAAAATTATTTTGTTTTTATGTCATAATTGTAACTTTGCTACTATTATGAATCATAATTTAGATATCTGATGTGCAGGGTATCTAACATGTGACACCTGAAGGGGTCTTGACTCATAGGTGGGGAACCATTGCTCTCAGGAGTAGTTTTAGAGAATAAGAAAAGGAATGGAAAGAGTAAAGGAAGGAAAGAAAGAACAATCTAGGAAAATTAAGCAGAAAATTGAATGAAGGTTGACAGCGAGGTTTTGTCTACATGTGATCCTATAGGGAGTTCTGAGCCAGAGACAATCTGCTGACCTGCTGTATGGTCAAGTACACAGGCTTTTAGTATTCAGGCTGTAATGCGCAGTTCACAAAACCATAAGATGAGCCAGGAAGACTCCAACTCAATGCAAAAACAAAGGAATCTTTAATTGGGGTTTGAGCCATGGCAAGGTCCATCACACGTTCTCCATGCAGGGAGTCTGTGAATGGCCCGAACCTGGAAAGTTTGAGGCTCTTAAGGGCTAGGCAAGGGAGGGGGTGGGCAGTTAGGGAGATGCACGTAACATACAGAATCACATTTGGCCTTGAAAGATGAGCTCAGAGAGTCCTCTTGTAACCTTGTCCTCAGGAGGCAAAGGAAACTCCCAGTTAACAAATAAGTCCTTTTGAGAGCCCTTCATTATCTTTGGCTCTGTCCAGATGGTCATTCAAGGCCTCTGAGGGAGGGAAAGCTAGGTTCTGAGGCTTTCTTTGTTATTTTAGTTTTATGGGCTTGTTATACCAGAGGGGTTGGGTAAGAACTTGAACAGGCCAGGATGAGAGACTGGGGTTTTTGTTCTTTCAATGTCACTTGTTGAGTATAGGTTTCCACAGGAAGTAGGCATGACTTTGGACATGACTATCTCCAGTATTATAGGCAATGGAAAAAAAGAGGATTGATCTAACAAGGGCTAAAAACAAGATGAAAGACAGAGGTGGTAATGTACACCTAATCTCAGAACTCAAGAAGCTGAGGTCGGAGGATCATGAGTTAAATAAAAGCATTGGAGATGTAGATAATTTGGGGCTACTCTGAGATACATAGTGAGACTACCATAAAAGAAAAATAATAAAATTGGACAAAATGTTAATTCCCAATCTCAACCAGATCCAACCTTGTTTTATTTTCACTTTAGTCTATGCTATTATCCTAACTATCCCCTGGGCACTAACTTGCATGCCTTTATATACCTCAGTGCTGTGGAAAACACACCTCTGCTCTTCCTTCAAGATTGTTGATAGTATAGCTCTCATATTACTATCATCTATTTACTGATGATATATATTGATGTCATGCACTTAATCTAGAACTAGATGAATAGCAAGGGCCCTATATACACAAGTGAGCAAATGAAGAAGAAATGGGCAATGAATCACAAATCAAAGAGGCATGTAAACCAGTTCTCTTACTAACCATGACTAGTTTATTGAGTGTAGCAATCTGAAAAGGTAAATTTACCCTAGTCCTCGTATCTGTCAGAGACAGATTATATTTGTGGAAAGTACAAATATGTGACATATTTGTAGAAAAAATATATGGCTAATTAAATTGTTTACCCAGTATTTATATTATATTTAATTGGTCGGCGGTGTTAATCCTTAACCCGCCACTATAAATGAATACACACAGACACCAGGTGGATCTTAACAAGCCTAGGCCTGGGTTGTGCAATCCTAGCCCATCTTAGCTAGCTCATAATTCTATTACCCAAATATAAACTCATATATACATACATCCCTTTGGACTATTATTCTCCATGCTAAGCCGATGTTCCAGGCAACTTGGAAAGATCTTCTTTAATCTACCTCATGGTGTGTCTTTCTTGTTTACTCCTGGCTTCTTCTCCAGCGACCTCTTCCCAAGATGCTCTGTATCTCTCTAAAAAGCCCACGAACCTTGGTACTGCCTACCTCTGTCTTTGCCCAATCTCCAGGCCTCAGCATTTATTTAACCAATCAGAGTCAATTAAGTAACAGACAGCAAACAGGACCAATCAACATTTAGAATGCTTAACACCACCCCATCACATATTCCTTACCTTGAATGCTTCCATGATCTAGTTAAAGAAATAGGAAAAATGAAAAGTAGTGAACTAATGAAACAATGTAAAATAATATTTAATACCACAATATATGGGGAACTCACAGATTTAAACAGAATTGTGTCACAGAAAACACTTATTTATTTATTTATTATTTATTCATTCACTCATTCAGAATTTAGGTATCTTCTTCACATAAAACAATAGTTGACATATTATACACAGAGCACATATGTAATAGTACAGCAATCACAGCCTGGTTGAACCAGGCTTTTAAGTCTACTTAATGCTTTGTGTTAAATCTTAAATTAGCCTTACTACCAAAATTTATAAATAATTTAATTGCATTTGTGATGACCTATTTATATAACAAAATTACATAGCTTATTTTTACATTCAAAGAATATTTTCATTAATGTCTTTGATATGTAAAGCACTAGGAATAGAGCAATATCCAATACAGACAAACAATCACCATGCACACTCTTCAAAAAAGCAGGCATTGGGTGATCACATTAATGTGAGGCAGGTGTTATGAAGATTGATTACAGTGTACTCTGGGAATATCCAGCACATGCTTCCTTCTGTTGAGGCTTATTCCATAAGTCAGGGTCAGCTACAATTTTAAGGGATATAGTTGGAGACATGTTTCCAGGGAAGACGGAAGAGGAATAGGATCCACATAGAGAGAAGGTGTCAGAGGAAATTGATTCACAGAGCCTATTTGCTCTGTAGCTCAAGAGACCAAGTGGCTAACACAGGCAGGGAAGATGGACAGTACTTTTGGCATGGAGCTGGAGGTGAGTGGATGGAAGCAGATAAGTAGAACAGACAAGAAGTTATGTATGGGGCCAAGGAAGAAGGAGGAAGAGTGGATCTGCTTGCCAGAGCACTATACTTCCAAGACACATACATATATACTTACAGTATGCCTCTCTCTCTCCACCTGATTCAGGAAGTGAAGATGCTTAGCTCTATTCCCTCTTTGGTACAGGTCACTGTACAGGAAGGAAAAACCTGGAAATGGAGTTATTATAGGCAACTAGTATACCTATCTAGTAGAGTAAAGGATAAAACCATCTATTTTGGGGAGTCTGTGCCCAGGAGGGAAGAGTGTCTGTGGGTAGGAAGCATCTGTACACACACACACACACACACAAACACACATACATACACACACACATACACACACACACTCACACTAACATAGACACCATGCACAAGGATTCTTTGGCATCAGGAAATTACCTGATGTTCACAGATTGACATAAATGTTATAGTGGACACCCCAAACCAGGCCATATTGTTCTCATCTTGGGCATAAAAATCATCTAACCTCAGACAAATTTACCAAGACCTTGATGAAGTAGAACAGAGAAAGGTCACTTCCTAGTTTTCAAAGGCATAACCAAGAACACCCATGAAGCACTTCTTTCGGAACTTCTCCTTTTTCCTTAGGGAACTTCATTTAGAGCACACCAATGCTTGGACCTTCTCACTAAACCTACAATCAAAGCTGTGACATGGTGTGGCACATGATCCCTGTGAAGAGCAAAAATCCACATTCTCCCACTGTGCACATGAAGTTTGGGTGAGCAGGGCTTAAGGCATTGCAAGTAAGTTAGGAATTGCTAAGTTAGTAATAGCCAGGCCCCTTTGCATTAAGAGTGATAGATACCACTGTCAGAAAGAACAAGAGTAATAATGCCATTGAGAATTCTTCCTGACCAGCCTCCTGTTCTCAAATTCTAATCTACCACTTTCACTGAAAAAGAAAACAGGGAGAAAATTGAAATGCAAACAAAAGTAAAAGAACAACCCACCCCCAGAGGCCCCATGAGTGATGCTGCCTCAGTCACGATGCTCTGGTCTTTTTTTTTTGTACTTTGATTTTGCTCAGGGAACTTTGAGCATTACTCATCTTTAATTACCTTAATTTCATGCTTAACCCAGGCACAAAGAGATCTGTTTGTAATTTCAGATGAGAGGAAATGAAATTCCCCTCAGTAAAGACAAATTTTAAAATTCAAAGAGGGAGAACAATGTATTGAATCACAAACAATATGAACCTTTTGCATTTCAAGGTAATTTTATGACTTTTGCAGCATTAAAGAGCTTAAAGTTTGCTTTAAAAACAAAATCAACACAACAAAATCTGAGAAATATTGAGAGAGAATTCAAAGTCCATTTGTCTCTAGCAAGTAAACCACTCAGGGGTGATAACATTTTTCTTTAATTTCTTATGTTTTCCCAATGCTCAAAAAAAAAAAAAAAAACCCAAAAAGCACTATTTTATAATTAAAAAAATAATTCAAACCAATTTATGAAACTAAGTGGAAGGGGAAGTGTTATTAGAAGGAAAGTTTGATAAAGGTTATCTAAGGAAAAGGATTAGATGCGGGCAGGCAGATATGTTTGTTTACATTAATCACACCTGCCCAGACCTTTCTCTTGCTTTTCTGTCTCCAATTTGATGCTGATGAAGCTGATGACTCACACCAAGAAACCACCTCCTGAAGCCTTTGATAAATTTCATTTTGCCAAACAAATTTCCTGAGTTTGAAAAGGGAAGTAATGAGAAAATGGTAATATGCAAAAAGTTACCAACCCTTGTACATTATGGGTGATAATATTTAGCTGTTTCTATGAGAGGCAAATACCGAGATCACATTTTGAATTTTTAATACCCTTCCTATATTTGTTGAGCAAAGCCAGGGTAAACATATATATCTCCCTAATGAGGATGCTAGCACAGAGAGGCCTCTTTACTCTAAAAATTCCTAATTTTTGAAGAACACAGAGAATGTAGTTGAAGCCACAGCCATTTTATTTTTTAAAAACCATAGTAGAGATTGTCTTTCATTACTGAAATGCAATTCAGTTAGGAGCATGATCTTGATGGATGACACAATGTTTGAAATGATGACTGGCCTTCATTTAACAGATGTCAGCAGAAGGCTACAGGCCCTGAATTTTTTTTTTTTTTAAACTGGAGACAATGTTGGGCCCAACAATATTCATCTTGGAAGATTTTTCATGCAGAGGTCCTAACTGGGCCATGTTTGTAATGCACCCTTTTCCCTAGGAACTTGCCAGTGATCTTTACATACACTTTTTAAGCTAAACAGCCAAAATCATTTGAATTTTCAAAACTCCATCTTTGTTGTTTTTAAATATTTATTTGATATCAATACTTTTTGAACAAATGTCAAGTCTCCACTGAAACAAAAAATAGGGGTGTAGGCTACAGAGTCTGGAAGCAGTGTCCCGAGGGAGCAATTCTGAAGGCGAATGTCATTTTATAAATTGAAAAGGCTATGAGACTAACTCGGTTGTTGCAGGCCAAGTCATACTGCTGACAGACTACAGAGGGGCAGCTGGAGAGTACGGGGAGCTACAGAAGCACAGATGTGGTGAATCATCCACAGTCAAACGAAGACTCCTAATTTGCGCACAGCTAATATGTTTTGAAGATGTGTTGAGAGGTTTGTTATTGCTATAACCATCTGCCACAAAGTGTCTTGACATGGCTCTTACCAACAGCATCAGATTTATAAAATGACATGCATCAGGTAAAAAGTAGAGTTGCCTAAATATCTAGTAAAAAAAAAATCCATAACTCTGGACCTTCTCCCTTTTCTCTCAACCAAGAAAAGCAAATGCCTTGTAGTGTGGTATTCTGACAAGTCCAAGGGAAATGCTAAGTGTGTAAAGCCAGGACCAGTAGCTAGGGCTTTCCATTAACTGCAATATTTGTAAGCGGTGGGATCGTCTGGGAGAACCTGTCAGTGATGAGATAGAAATGAGGCACTGTCCACATTGCTGGGATCATTCATGAAGAACAAGCTACTGCCTTACAGCAACCTAGATGCAGCACTGCAGGAGAAGGAAGGGTAGCAACAATACAAGATTGGCATGAGTCTTTCTGAGTTCTGCTTTATAGAAAATGGATTCCAGATGTTTGGAATGTGATTTAAATGCTATATGGGATAAATTAATAGCTCTCAGAGATAAGCATGTCTCCTTAAATAAATATGAAATCCTACCACCTTAGAGCAGAGAGGTCTTTGTCTCTTGTGGAAACTATTGTTGTGATGCTGTTTAGTTGACACATAAGTCTTTCACAATTCCAGATCCTCAGACACAACCCTTGATATTTTCTGTAGCTTCATCACCTTTAGATTTTTTTCAGTTTTTAATATGAAAAAGCAAGCAGTTATAAACTTTAGTTACTTCAGTAGCAAATGTTCTTTGTATGCTCTACAGTAAAAGTTCAGCACATATAGTTGAGTGCAATATTTATTTCCATCTGAAAGAAAATCCTGTGAGTTGTTTAAATGTTAAACAAAGTTAGATGATTCTGCAGAGGATTTTGTTCTCAGCAGAGAGCAGCAGACTCAGTGCAGTGACGTGTTAAACAGAATCCAAATCATTGGGAGTCACGATGATCAGGAATGCTTTCAGGTTTCCAGATAAAGCTGTACTATGTAGAGAAATGAGAAAACGTCTCAACCGTTAACCACTCTAAACTGTAGACAGGGATGATTAGACCTCAATCATCCAAGACTTATCCAGGTATTATTGTAATTATATTTAATAAAATGTCCCCTTAAATCAGTGAGGTTGCCTAGATTGAGGGCTATGTTGGACCAGAAATTTCCCAGCAAAATCCAACCAACCAAAACCACACCAAATCAAACCAAAACCTACCACCACTACCACAACAAAGCGAAACAAAACAAAAAGGAAATGGTTTTCTAACTTAGTTCACTGCCTGTATTCTTAAGAATAATCCATATGCTATTTTTTTGAATAGTGCTTCCTTTAGCACTAAAATAGCATATGTGCAAGTACTGTGCCAAAATACTATCTTTATTTATGCCTTCTGGACATAGCATCCTTTAAAGAATGTTTTCATTACTCTTCCCCTTCCTGGCTAATTCTGCTACTACTTGGAACTTGCCAATTAATGACAGAAGGTAAGAGCACAGAGGACAGACAACACGCTAAGCTTCCAAAAGAAGTGGGGATGACAGCTTTGTTGGTGTGAATATTCTTTCATGAGTCACGCAGCATAAAGCATGGTCTAAATGAACATAGTTTCATTTATGAAAGAGAGGCTTTCAATGGCTTTGTTTCTAGCCCCCCCCCCCAAGCATAATACGGGTTGAAGGGGTACAAAGTTTACACCGAGAATATTTACTACAAATTTAGGAAGCAGTCTTGTTGTTTTCAAATTTTGTTTGAATAATAGAATACTAATCAAAGTAGAAATTAATCAGTTTAGGTAGATTTAGCTTTTACAGTTTATTTTGTGCACAGATCTTCTGGAAATTAATGATGTATTATATTCTTGGTTTTCTACATCACCCATGCCTGAAGTGAGCATAGTCATTGAGGATCTGCTATCCAAAGAAGACATTAATATTTATGTTGTAGCAGCTACCAGAAGAGCAGACAGAGCCCTGGGGGGAAATAATTCACTTTCCTCAGATCAGCCTTGCATCTCGGCTCCTCACCAGTGAAGAAAGGCCCCTGGAATAACTCATTTGTTGATCATTCAAAACTTCTTAGAGTTTCTCTTGCTCTCTTGTTTCTCAACTCTCCATGTCCTGCCAGGGATCCCATCACTCTGACTTTTGAGTGAGGCAGGTGATGATGAATATTACTTTTTCCTAAGCAGCTGAAAAAGTTGTCATCAACAAAGCACACACGTAATATCCTTTAGGAGGTAGATGCATTTAGAAAGTGTGCTATGATGGCAGGGTGTTAAACCTATGCTGGCACAACACTAACGGATGATTTGTTTTTGAATGATGTTAGAGAACTTGACTAGTAAAAAAGAAAATGAGCTTTGATATGAGGACCACCCATTGAAGTAATTATTTGAATTAAAAGAATAAATGACCTCTTCTTTTAACAATCTATATTTTGATTGGAATTATGCAAATAGTGACTATGTCTATAAAATAAGCTACTTATTTGAGAGCATTAAGTGCATTTTCTATTTCCTTTTTATTATTTCTGTATTATAAACACATTCAAAATACTCTCCTCTACATCTTTTGAGATATTTAATGTTAATAATATTCACTTGAGTGTGTCAGAGAACACCAGATCATTTCTCATTTATAAGGCTAATAGTATGACTGGTGACTAAATTAACCACTGTCCTTTCTGTCTGGCTATTACTATTGTAGTGTTAACATCTATAAAAGTCAAGTTTTAAAGACTTTACTTACCAAGAGGTCTTGCAGGGTTTTTTTTTCTGTCCTTAGATTATTTCATTAAATTTAATGGTCTCTTGGTCCACCAAAGTTATCATGAAAGACAAGATTTCATGGGCTTTATGTGACTAGATAGAATTCTGCTGAGTGCATGTACCACATGTTTTGTATTCATCCATCTGTTGCCAAGTTATCTTATCATGTTGTTGTTTCTTTATTAAAAAATATAGAGATAGATAGGTGGTCTTCACAAACCTCAAGAGATCTGCAGAATATGGCATTCAAAGATGTTTTCTTAACTTAAGATTTTTTTGATATCGAGACATGTCAGCTCCTGACAGCACCCCCTACTCTACTCCAAGTAGAAGATGCGCATCAAAGAATCTCCAGTGGGAGATGGTTGAATTAGTGGCAAGCCTATGTCTTGCCACTAAAATTTCTTGCTTCAACTGTAGAAAGAATGCTGTCCAAATAGGACAAAACATGGTAGCAGGTAAGTCGACAGCCTAGATCTGCCGAGACAGGGTAGGCAAGTCCTTCATAATTCCTGCTTTACAATCATTGTCTATGAGAGAAATGGGGCCAAACAGTTGAAGATTGATGCTGTAATGTATGGAGAAAAATTGGGAAGTGTCCAAACAGCCACTGGTATGTCATTTCTTAGTTTTGGAAGCTGCTGGCCCTGCACTTCTTGTATAATCAGATATATTTATCCCTCTCAGGTCTCTGATGTGGTTGAAGACTAGATATGAGACTAGGTCTCATAGTTAAATTTTGAGTTGTTTAGGAATTAAGAGGGTGTTCTGTATCTAAGAAGATGTTTTTAAAATTGTGATGCAAGTTAGAATGGAAGCTGAGTTGGATATAGAACTTTAAACTCATGGAGATGGTTAGATAGTAGAATGTTAAAGTCAGGTGCCAAATATGTATGGACTGGACATTGGGAATGTATGCTAAGCCCTATAACTCTCATAATTGTGGCCTAATTATTTCTGTTATTTTTATTGTATTTGTTGTTATAAGAAAAAGGGCCATTTGTTGGACTGAAAGGGGGCGCTGTTTGGGGGAAAAAGTTATACCTTAAACTTAAAAAAAAGGAAGTGGAGAGGGGTCGAGGGGGAAGAGGATGGGAGAGTGGGCCTGGAGGGGGGAGTAGGGAGGGGATTGCTATTGAGATGTAACTTGAAGAAATAAAAAAAAGAAAAGAAAAAGAAAAACAATTTTCATCTTGTGTCCAATTAAAATCAATATTTAAACAGATAATTGACATTTTCAAGAGAAATGCAGGTGAATTTTGTATCCTGGTTTTTAAGTAAGATCAGCTCCCCATTTCAAATATGTCATTAGTGGTTGAGTAGATAAACAAATGAAGCAGATTTACTATGTGCAGTGAGGAGTGGCTGGGACTATGGCAACCTAACATTGTGAACTTACCTCAATAGTTCCCTAGTGAAAAACGTTGCCTACTATTGCTGGATCTTTTGACCTAAGATTTGATGGGA
Source organism: Lophiomys imhausi (assembly GCA_907164525.1). Classification (NCBI taxonomy): domain Eukaryota; kingdom Metazoa; phylum Chordata; class Mammalia; order Rodentia; family Muridae; genus Lophiomys; species Lophiomys imhausi. Next base: position 2,731,875 of record CAJQZJ010032488.1, read on the forward strand.
GAATTCCTAAGAAATGAAGTAACCAAATGGGCAAATGTATGGTCAGGGCATTACGGAAAAAAAAACCTCAAATGCTAATTATCATTAAGGAGATGACCTAACTTCACGAGTAACTTGGAAATGGGATAGTAAAACAACAAGGAGATGTTGCTTTCATCCCATCAGATGTAACCAGTGCCAACCATTCCAGAGAAGGAAATCCTGAAACACTGCTCCAACAGCTTACACAGCCACTTCAAGGGACAATTCTGTGCCGTTTAAACAGGTGAAAGATGCATATAGTTTTTTCACCAGTAATTCCATTCTCATGGTAGAAAAGACCATAAACATTTCAAAAAAGATGGGGAATGAATGTCTACAGTCATTATTGGAAACTGAAAGATCTGAAGATTCGACTACTGTTTTTAAACTTTTCATCACCATATATTAAGTATAGATAGTATATCTCATTGGAACAATTTCATACATGCATTTAATTCATTTGATCCTCCTGCTTGCTCAGGCACACAGCCATGGAATCAACTTAGAATTCTCTTCCACTCATACTTCATATCCAAACAGTAAGTTGTAGGAGACTACCTTTAAGGTATATTGACAGAATCTGACCACATCTCTCTATGCTTATCTTCTAGTCTAAATCTGTATGAACCCTTTCCTGATTGCAACAAGCTCTGATTGCTGCATCTCTACAATCTATCCTCAGCATGGTAATGAGAGCGATTTTTTTTGTTGCAATGTAGTTTAGTTTACATCTCAACTAGGCTTAATCTCTCCAAAGGCTTTTCACTGGGCACTTTTAAAAGCTCAAGTCTTTCTATGTTCCAGAAAGTTTCCCTGGTTCTTCTCCATATCTTCATATTCACTTCTCACTTCCCTTCTCACTGCTACACATGCTGATTTCATTATCATTTCTCTCCCAACCCTAGGCTGGTCTCAGTGTCTACAAGACATCATATTTATTATCCCATGTATCTGCTTTTAGCCTCTAACCTCTTATTGCCTCCAGGAACACTTTCTTCTTCTCTGTCTACTCTTCATTGTTAAGTCTCCTTTGTAGAGGAATTTTAATCCAGCACCACCGTCAATCCCTCTGACTGGAATACAGCCACACCCTTAGTATACACCTTTAATCCCAAACAATGTAGGTAAATTTAGTCTATAGAAGGAAGCAACCATGTTTGAAAGTGTTGTCTAATTTAGGGGCAGACAAAGTGATGATTTAACAAAATGAGTCCTAGATAGGATACGCCCAACTCTCATGAGAACATAGAGGAAAGAGACTGAAGATGATGAGCTGTCCGAGGGGGTGGGTGGGAGAGAGAGAGAGAGAGAGAGAGAGAGAGAGAGAGAGAGAGAGAGAGAGAGAGAGAACACAACTCAATAAATTCAGTTCAGTTGAGTTTAAACAATGCACTAAAGTTCAGTTCAGTTCAGTCAGTCAGTCGGGAATCAGTTGAGAGGCACTGCAGTGGAGCTGACTTTGTGGCAGTTCAGTTTGTGGCATTCAGAAGCAGATTTTACCAGGAAAGTTTTACAGAAGGTTGCAGAGAGTACAAGTTAGACACAGGTGAAGACAGATGAAGCAGAGAATGAGAAGGAACCAGAAGATTAGAAAACATTACTAGAGTTAGTTTGACACCAAGAAGAGCAATTCAGTCAGAAGCCGAAAACCAGTTTGAATCAGTCAGCTTGGAGGGGAGTTTTGAGCCAAAACAGCTGAGTTGAACCAGCCAACAAGAATTCAGAAAGAACAAGAAAGCGTGACTTTATTCATCAGTAAACCCCCAGTGACAATTCCATCTGGCAAATAGTTACTTTTATACTCCTTTATAACTTAAGTTCAGTGAGGACAGAAAGCTGCATTTATTAATTACTGCTATAGCCCCACTACTTAACACATAGGAAATATCCAGTAAATACTCATTGAATGATTTAACAAGTAACTAATTTTGTATGAAGAATAAATAATAGATAAAAATAGATTATAATTTACTTTGATAGGCTGCAAATATACATATAAAATTCTCATGACCACCATAAAGACCTATGTGCAGGTTTTTTTTAAAGCCTAATAGAATTTTCTATTTTCATGTTAAAGGAAGTAGCATGTTTTGATTGGAAAACATACATTATCTGTAAACTCGGGCAATAAAAAATTAATAAACTGTAGACTGCATTTAGTGTAGGGTACAAAAGAAAGCTAATTGGTAACATCTATATACAGACCAGATTTTAAAATAAACAAAATAAAACAATACCTAATGCTACAATAAAACCATACCTGAATACCTTCTACTGTTTTTTCCCTGCCAGTCTAATTTGTACCAAAATGAAATAACAATTTAATTGTCTTTCTGAAACATAATTGTTCCCTAGTAGCATGTAATCATTTTTGGTAACTATCTGTCCTGTCTCTCTTTCTGCAGCCTTCCTAATACATCTCTACTTTATTAATACTTTATGTGCAAGCATAATGAATACAGAGAAAAGTGTAAAAATGAAGACATAGAGTTTAACAAATTGTTGAAGACAACCAATGGTGGATCATTCAAGTATATTTTTCCTTCTCTCGCCCAGTGCTTAGTCTTCCTGGACATTTTTTGCACTTCTATTTCTTTTACATTAGTGTATTTTGTCTCTTTTTAAGTATTTTCCAAAAACTAATCCCATCTAGAAGGATATTGTGATGGCTTGAATAGGAATGGCCACCATAAACTCATGGGTTTGAATGTTTGGCAACAGGGAGTGACACTATTAGGAGGTGTGGCCTTGTTGGAGAAAGTGGTGTCACTCTGGGGGCAGGGTTTGAGGTCTCCTATGTTCAAGCTATGCCCAGTGTGGTACACAGTCCCCTTTTGTTGCCTGCTTATCCAGATGTAGAAATCTTAGCTCAGTCTCCAGCACCTTGTCTGCCTGCATGCTGCCATGCTTCCCACCATGACGATAATGGACTAAACCTCTGAAATGGTAAGCCGGCTCCAATTAAATATTTTCCTTTGTATGAGTTGCCTTGGTCATCAGGTTTCTTCACGGCAATGGAAATCCTAAGTAAGACAGATATTTATGATCTTCTAAAATTCATACATCTCTAAAATGTGGAACCAAATAGATAATCCTCAATTGAACAACATCTACAGCATCTTTATAGTACACAATAGCTTTCTGAGTCCAGCATCATATTCACTGCTTCAGATGTACAGAAAAGTTAATAGTTCAAATCCAAACATACTCTCTGTCTTACCATATAAAGGTCTTATTGATTAATTAAAATTTGATACATTCTATCTGAAAGGAAAAATAGTGGGAAATGTGTTATTTTCCTAAAATGTAAAGGTTTAGGTAATGAGGCAAAACATCTTACACATACACAGATACGCAAGTGTGCGTGCATGTGCACACACACATACACACGCACACAAAGTTGTTACATAATACATCTAGCAATTGTTTTGTGATTTCAACTTTATTAGCATATCCATAACATCAAGGAAAACTTTCCATTTTAATTTACATTAGAACTATGTGCCCTTCTCCTCACCAATTTCTTATGCTTTCATGATATTCCTCCCAAAACAATTTAGAAAGTGTAACCTCTCAAATTTATTAGTCATTTCTATCTGAATAAAAGTAAACCAGAAAAAACAGATATTAAACTAAGAATATAAAAGAAACAGTGAAAATAAACCATGATGGTTGAAATTTGTATGTCTCTTTGGTTTGAGGTTGCTTGGTTGTTGGTTTTGAGACATAATGTAACAACACAACACACACCGGCTTTGAACTCACCCTCCTCTCACCTCAGGCTCCTATGTTCTAGAATTACATATATAAATATCAAAATGCAGCTTCTTCTGCCTTACTAGATCTCTTTTAAATGAAAGAACAATACAGTACTCACTGATAATGTGTTCTGTGGTAGTTTTTGTTACATTAACACATTTAGAGAATCATCGAGTATCAAACAGTCAGCTACTGAGTAGCATGGAGTCATTCAGTTTCAAATTATCTAGGTGGCTTTGGTGATCTGGGGTAGACTCTCCGCACCACTGTAAATGGGATAACTGCCCTCATGGCTCCACCACTGTGAGTTATCTTTCATTTTCCACCCCAAGAGCCAGTGTTTGTCCTTAGGGGCAAGTCAGAAAATGCCAGGTGTCCCTTAAGCGCACATCCTATGTTCTACTTCCTTTACATCATATTGGCCCAAATGGGTAAAGGCATAGTCGAGTCAAGTTACAGGGAGGAGAAATAAATTTCAGTGCTGGAAGATAATACATTTGCCGTGAGAAAAGGTGCAAGAAGCAAGGGACATGACAATCTTACCTACCACTCAGGCATAAAACCTTTGAGATTATAAAGAGAAGTTGTAACTTGGCAAAGAATGGAGATGATCTACATTAGCACTGAGCTACCCTGGAAGTTGCTGAAAGCTTCTGTTAAGTCCTGGCTTTAGTGGTCAGGGTAGACCTAGGACTATGATTGAGAATGAAGATGATGTTTTCAACAAGCTATTTTCCTGCACGGAACTTTTTGCTTACTTGAAGTTCTATGGGTGCCCAGCATTAATCTCTTTAAGAAAACCCAACAATTTCAATAATTTCAAAATCCACATTTTTTTGTCAGACTCTAATCAGTTTTTACTTACCTTCTGGCAAAAATCCCCTTAGTCCTCTTTGGTACATACATAATGACTCATTGTTGTGTTCTCAGCATAGGTACATCTGGCTGAGAGCAAATATTCAATAGTGAAAAGAAATGAGAGCCAGGCTCAGCCATTCTCTTCTGATTACATTATGACTCAGGAGGACACCCACCAGTAGTTTTATTCATTACTGGATATTAAAATCAAAGGTCTTTAATATGCAGCAACAGATCTGTCCAAATTGAAGCCCATCTGTGCGTCCTTGTAGAAGTTTTCTTAGCAGGATGCATAGGCAATTTTAATAAACTTATTATTTTTCAGTCTGCTCCCAAAGGATTTAATGAAAGTTTGACATTATCCTGATGCATCACTGAACAGCACTCTATGTTTCTTCCCATTCCAGATATTTTTTTAAAAACTAAGTTGTACTGATTGTGGTGATGGTAGTCAATAATTTCAAAAAGTAAGCTGCTGCTTTAACGCAACCCAGAGTATCTGGCAAGGATACAGGTCCTTTCTCTCCCTCTTCTTAACTATCTACAGATTTATGATAGCTCCATTAGTCTTGCTATTTTTCTTGTCAAAATCTAATGAAGACATCAGTATTCTGAGGACCTCTGTGTTTTCATTTCTCTTTGCCTTCTTTATCCTAAACACGAGGGAAGTAAACTTCAGAAACAGAAAAACAGAGGAGCGAGTGGACCAATTTGTGGTCCTTTGGATACTCAAAGGGACTTTAGAAGCCACTTTGGGTGATAATTTTGGAACCTCAATTGTTTGTAATCAGGGAAGTCAGAGGTCTGCTCAGGTTCTTCCTTACACACTCACTGGCTTTCTTTCAGTTGCCATCCATTTTCAAATGCTGAAAGATTACTTCCAACTTGTTGTTAATGGATGAAGATGGAAGCAAGAGATCATAATAGAAAATTAATTCTGGAAAAAAACTGACAGATTTGAATTAATAAAGTTTTCAAGCCTCTGAAAGCTTTGTTTTCAGCATATTTAATAATTTTATACAGTCTCTACTTCATGAAATTGTTGTGAGAATTAAATACTATAGGACGTGCCCCATTTCATATTAAACACACAGTTCAAATGAAAATTCATTTCCACCCATATAGGGAAATGACTGACAGGATCTTCAGAGCTCTCTTAATCAGAATGTGTGGTACTTACTACAGCACTTGCACCTAGCTAAACACTATTAGAAGTTTTTGTATATGGATAAGTTCATTCAATATTAATTTAACACAAACCCTCTGTGTGTGCCCTCATATAGCATTCCCACTAACGCCGTGGAGGCATTGATATCATGCCCCCCTTTTCTGTAATGAAGCATGACCTAGCTGGTATTGCATAAGTAGTCAGTCGGCAGGGGCAGAATTCTAACTTAGTAGGCTAGTACTGGACACTGTTTCCAACTGCCTTGTGATGGAAGGAAGGACGAATGCTGCAATTATAACCTTTCTCCAAAGCTTGCGCAGCTCTAACTCACTGTATAGCTGTCAACTGACTCAAATATCTACAACAGCTTTCTTTCTTTTCCTGTTTTAGAATAGAAGCACATGAAGAGCAGAGACAATGTGCATTGTTTTCATTACATTAAGAGAAAACTTTTAGGACATTCCAGATGGGTCTTATTGTGTGGCTTCTCTGTCTTTCATTCCTCTACAAGGCTTCTAAAAATTAGACTCAAATCTCAGGACCTGAGGATTTACGTGACCAGCAATATCATTATCCCTTGCAAAGCAGCAAAGCACCTGACCATGTAAAGGAATTGTGGCATTCACCTCTAGAAACTTTGAAATGATGGCATCTGCAGCTCCCAGCCTCCTACCTGCTGTAGAGCCTGGCACTGCCAACAGTGCCTCCTACCACATCCAATGTGTTCCCAGGGTCAAGGTTTGGATGTTTCTCAAGCTTGATAAAATGAGAACCTGCTATATAAAAACAAGATATCCTTAGAGACAGCTGAGAGTACTACAGGAGGTGACACAATGTTGAAAATTTAATAGATAAAAGATTTGATATTAAAATAAGTATACTACCATTTACTATTTTAATCAAGCTACATAAAAGAAAATTCATGTTATGAACTTGATTTAGTCTTTTAAAATCATAGGGCTCTAGAAATGGATAAAAGTGTAGGATTGGCACACACTGGCCAAACTGAAGAATATTGGCAATTAATTACTATTAACAGAGAGAATTAGGGATGAGCTGATTAATTGGTTATCCAATACCATGTAGTAAGTCCTGAAATTATATATATACATATATATATGTAAATATGTGTATATACATATATACTCTGAATGATTTGATATCATATATATATAATAAACAACAAATGAACTCTGAACTTTGTATTTATATATATTTGTTCATATATACATATATATCTATTTCTATGTGTACATATATCTATTTAAAGAAAAAGAGGTCATGAATTTGAGAGACACCAGGAGGAACATGTGGAGAGAGTTGGAGTGAGGAGGTAGGGAATAATGGGACAGTTAATTAAAAATAAAATAAGTTTTATGAAATACAGCACACTGCTCTTTCAAAGAAACTGGGTTTGGTACCCAGCACAAACGTAAAGTGGTTTACAATCATCTGTAACTCACACTCCAAGAGGATCCAATACCTTTGATCTCCACCTGCAGAATCCCACACATGCACATACACACACAATTAAAACTAAAATAAACAATGAGAATGAGATGTTAAAAATAATCAGTTCCTATCTTCTTCACTTTCTTTCTTCAAGGACATGAAGTTCTTGTCATACAGATCTTTCACGTGCTTGGTTAGAGTTACCCCAGGTATTTTATATTGTTTGTGGTTATTGTGAAGGGTATTGTTTCCCTAATTTCTTTCCCAGCACATTCATTTTTTGTATAAAAAAGGGCTTCTGATTTTTTGAATTAATTTTGTATCAAGCAACCTTGCTGAAGGTGTTTATCAGATGTAAGAGTTCTCTGGTGGGATTTTTGGGGTTGCTTATGTATACTATCATATCATCTGCAAATAGGGATAATATGACTTCTTCATTTCCAGTTTGTATCCCCTTAATCTCCTGTAGTTGTCTTATTGCTCTAGCAAGAACTTCAAGTACTATATTGAAGAGATATGGTGAAAGTGGCATCCTTGCCTTGTCCCTGAGTTTAGAGAAAATGCTTTAAGTTTCTCTCCATTTAATTTGATGCTGGTTACTGGCTTGCTGTATATTGCCTTTATTATTTATTATTTCTAGGTATGGTCCTTATATGCCCGTTCTCTCCAGGACTTTTAGCATGAAGGGGTGTTGAATTTTGTCAAATGCTTTTTCTGCATCTAATGAGATGATCATGTTTTTTTTTTTTTTTTCTTTTCAGCTTGTTTATATGGTGAATTACGCTGATGGATTTTCATATGTTGAACCATCCCTGCATTCCTGGAATGAAGCGTACTTGATCATGGTATATGATCAAGTGTTCTTGAATTCGGTTTGCTAGTATTTTATTAAGTATTTTTTGCATCTGTGTTCATGAGAGAAATTGGTCTGAAGTTCTCTTTCTTTATTGGGTCTTTAGGTGGTTTAAGAATCAGGGTGACTGGGGCCTCATAGAATGAGTTTGGCAGTGTTCTTTCTGATTATACTTAGTGGAAGAGTTTGAAGAGTATTGGTATTAGCTCATCTTTGAAGGTCCTGTGCTGAAACCATCTAGCCCTGGACTTTTTTTCCTTGGGAGATTTTTAATGACTTTACTCATTGACACAGGTGACAACTTCCTGAACAGAACACCAGCAGCTCAGGATCTAAGACCAACAATCAATAAATGGGACCTCATGAAACTGAAAAGCTTCTGTAAGGCAAAAGACACTGTCATTCAAACAAAATGGCAGCCTACAGATTGGGAAAAGATCTTCACCAAGCCCCCACATCTGACAGAGGGCTAATATCAATAATTTACAAAGAACTCAAGAATTTAATTGCCAAGAAACCAAGTAATCCAGCCAAAAAAAGGGGAACAGGGTTAAACAGAGAATTCACAAAGGAGGAATCCCTAATGGCTGAGAGACAATTGAAGAAATGCTCAGCATCCATAATCATCAGAGAGATGCAACTCAAGATGACTCTGAGATTCCATCTCACACCTGTCAGAATGGCTAAGATCAAAAACTCAAATAACAGCACATTCTGGTGAAGTTGTGGAGAAAGGGGAAAACTCCTCCATTGCTGGTGGGAGTGCAAGCTGGTACAACCACTGTGGAAATCAGTGTGGCGATATCTTACAAAATTGGAATAGCTCTACCTCAAGACCCAGCCATAACACTTCTGGGTATACATCCAAATGATTCCTCACCAAACCACAAGGATGTTTCCTCATCTATGTGCATAACAGCTTTATTTGTAATAGCTAGAAAGTGGAAACAACCCAGACATCCCTCGACTGAGGAATGGATAAAAAAAAAAACTGCGATACATCTACACAATGGAATACTACTCAGCTATCAGAAACAATGAAATTATGCAGTTTGCAGCCAAATGGATGGAACTAGAGAAGCTCATCCTGAGTGAGCTAACCTAGACTCAGCAGGATGTATATGGCATCTATTCACTTATAATCAGATTTTTGCCATATAGTACAGGATAACTATGCTACAACCAATGCACAGACTTTTTTTCCTGTCAATGAGACACTTTGCCCTAGTGGTGTTGCCTTGTAGGCCCCCAGTGTATGAGGAGGCTCTTGGCCCTCATATGACTGCTGAACTGGGGTGGGGGACTGTTATGGAGGGACACTCCACTCCAGGGGGGTGTGATGGAAGGATTAGGGGGTAGAGGGTGGGAGGGCAGGCCTGGGAGGGGTGGAAAGAGGACACTGTGATGGAGATGTAACTTGAAGTAATAAACATAAAAAAATAAAAATAAAAATAATCAGTTCTTTCCTACTTCCAACTTTATACTATAACACAAAACTTTTGTGTGTAAAAAATATTACTGGTCACTTAAGGCACTCTGTATAGTATTTGGAGCATTCTGTTTAACATTGGGAAAATATGTGCTTCAAATCCAAGTTCTGATTCTTTCTATGCATATAACGCTCTGGAAATTACTTTGCCTCTTTCACTTCTGGACCTCTTTTGCTCTAAAAGAGTTCTTTATAGAACTAAGTAAGATAAGATTTCCCAAGCACTGGTCTAACTACTGAGTAACTTTAGTTACCCATTTGATGGACATAGTCATGCTAGTTGACGTTTAGATACTGGTCACTCACTAGCATACAAACACTACAAGACTTTTAGAGGCTTGGTTTTGTTTGCTGATACTTGGCACATGTAACAGTTCAAAGAAACTGTTGAATGAATGAGTATTTGGAACAATTTCGGAAAGTCTACATTTTATAGTTTACTTTTAGTGAAGACTACATAGTATTCTCTATTAGCAAAAGGAAGGAGAACATTCCATGGAGTTGTGTGTTAGCACCTGATTCCATACTCATTTCACATGCTCAGGACTTGCCTTTTTCATCTCTTTTCTTCTTTTTCCTCCCTCCTTCCATCTTTCTTTCTGGCTGCCTTTGCAATGATTATTAACTTAAGAGTTTATAAATCACCACCTCATATTCTGATGTGAGAAATTTATGTCTTCCCTTGGGTGACTTCTTTTCTTCTAGGTTTGAGGTAAATTGGATAGGTTTTCCAATACGTGGTAAGTTAGGTTAATGATGCTCTGGGAACAAAAAGTAGATATAGTTCACTTCTTGTTTCTTTCTGCTGTGACTTTTGAGTCACAGGTATGACAGAGGATTACTCAAAACATGATACAGATATCTCAGCTAAACAAAACTCATACTTCGATGAATGGTCTGAATTCAGTCTTCCAATATAAGCACTATCACATCTGTTTTAAAAGAGAGAGAGAGAGCGAGAGAGAGAGAGTTATGTGGAACTTTCACTAAAAATATCTATTGGTTTGTGATCATATATTATCAAAAATTTACAAGGAAAATACATGTATATATCATTTAGGCGTCATGTTATTAGCTCTCATGAAAGGACCCTAAATCTAAACATGGTCTATTAGCAAAAGTGGACTCAGTTTCAAGGTAACCATGCTATCTTGACTCCATAAAGATCTCTGAAGTCAGACAATGGAAGCCTATCTTATCTCACATTCATCTTTCAACAGTAATCTAGAATCAAAGAGAGAAAGTACCACAGACCTGAAGGTGATGAATAATGAAATTCACTTCAAGACTTTTGCATGGAAGTGATTAGTGTGCATTTGACCACTGAAGAAAAGTCAAATCTGAATCAACAAAAAAGGAGCTATGGGCTAAGCAATAGAGGAGAAATTATAGACAAAGTAAGGTTAAATTGGCATTTCATGGAGAATGGGATACAGAAGATTAAAGGAAAAGAGATACACAGTACAGGAGCAAAAATTATATAAAGAATAAATTTCAGGAGTAGGAATGGAAAACAAGACCAAAGGAGAATTTCAAGAGGAATTGAATGAGATGAACTTGGGGGGTGTCAAGGATGAGGGAGCTCATAGATTTCCAGCAAGGGAGTACTGAAAGCATAATTCATTCAACCAATGAGAATTGAGGATCTCTTTGGGCAAGGCATTGCACTTGCACCTGCTGAGTAAGTCAAACTGATCAGAAAAGCTTAGATTGTTCAGAAACTTTTCCAAAAATATATTTGAATAGTATGTATTCTAAATGAACCCCTCAGCACGGATTAGGAGAAAGTTCTTCTATTTAAATGTAAAATTCTTCCTTCTAAAAACAATGAAAAAATAAATAAAAAATAAAGTTTCATGAGAACATTTTCTTCTCCACTCCTGCTTCAAGTGCACTTGAAACTTGCTGTACTTAATCATACAAAATATATTTGTGGTTTAGAAACATCCCTACAGACTGGCACTTAATTCTGTTTACTCTCAGAGTTCATTATATGTGTTTTGAGTGCAGACTCAATTTCTAGATTTAGATTTCCCCTTTCTCTCTCTCTCTCTCTCTCTCTCTCTCTCTCTCTCTCTGTTAACGAGTTTGAGATGTTCACCCCTAATTCTGGCTCTGACCTGCAGGTCTCTTACCCAAAGCACATCCCAACATCTGCTGTTTTCACTTGGGATCCTCAGATGGCATGAACCATATAACTTGTCAAGATTGGATAAGCCACTCACTGTGTTGATCTTTCTGCTAGCTTTCAAAGTTATGTAGCTCTTATTAAAATGTCAGTTGCTTGACCTTTGGAGGCACGGGGGAGCCTCAGAGGATATTCTAGGCAACCAAAAACAAGCAGTAAAAATCGGATAGTGGAGAGAAACCGATCTTGCAGGTGAATGGTGCTTTATGTTAATGCGGTACCATTTTAAAGCAGGATTCTCCATTCCTGGAGGTTTATTGGAGCAAATTGAGAGTGCAGGATAGGTTAATACAATCATTCCTTTCTGAAGTCTTGGGAAGAAGTGTTTCAGGAATGAGTTCTTTTCCTTGATGGATATTGTTTGGGACTCTTAGGCACATGAGCTTGCAAAAGTGTTGTTTAATCTGCTATAGAGAACTTCATGTTATCAGGACAGTATTATTCTAGTAACATCTTGATGAATAAGGAAACGTTTTTTACATCCCACAAACTTGAACTAATTAAAGTGAAAGCCATTGTGACTGGGCAAAAGGGAAATGCAATTTTAACTGTAATTAGCAAAATTTATATTCCAGGGTAAAAATGAATATGGCCAAGGAAATGAGCCTTATCAGGTCTTTCCACTTGCCTCACATATCTTCTATGAATTAATAATCACTGACATTTTAATGAAACAATGTCATTCTAAGCACAAGCCTCTGCTTTCTGCATTACACCTGCCTTATAAAGACCTTCGTCAGAATGAGAGAAATTAAAAGAGGCTCTCCATAGTGCTTTTGGGACAATTAGCTGGGAAGCAGCAGAGAACAATAAGGGCTCAACTTATTCTGCCCTGAAGAATTCTGGCAGTGGATATAAAAGCAGTGAGACTACACGGAGCAGAGAATCTAAGTGGATTATAATTATAGAGAATCCAAAACTAGAGAAATTATCCAAGAAGACTCTGAATTGGAAAAATGGGTTTTGTGACAGTCATTATCTTTTAAGAATTCTCTATTAGGTTAAGGCAAAACAATGAGAATTTTCTACACCCACTAAGACAAAGTTAAAAAAAAAAACATGGAAACAGACAATGTGAAAAGATATTTGTCTATCACCATAGCGGTACTTTGAAGCAAAAAATACGTCTCTGAAAATTCTTTTTTCTAAGAAGGAGTGACAAACTTGCATTTGAAGTTTAAAAGTCTTTGAGCAATCAAAGAATCTCATCGAAGAGAAACTTTCCTATGGTTAAGTATTATTTATTAATCAAAATGAATTATACATTCAATATTATCTTCAGACTCTTCTAAATTAGTTTGACCTATTTGGAGAGAACCTTTGAGAATCTCAGTGATAAATGAATACTTGAGACTGAAAACACAAAGACTTCCTTCTGAAGATTTTGCAGGTCTGACATGTCAAAGGTAGACCATATGGTATCCTTGATTTAAAAAGAAAGCTTAAGCATCAAGGCAGATGAAACAATTACCTGGAAATATCCAATGAGTACAATTTTTGGTAAGAATAATAATAGTGAAATAATACAATGAAAGGAATTGAAGAGTCTTCCAGAATCTTTGGTTAAATATTTGAAAGTTTATATATATATATATATATATATATATATATATATATATGTGTGTGTGTGTGTGTGTGTGTGTGTGTGTGTGTGTGTGTGTGTAAAGTATACACACACACACATCTCTTTTATGAGAAAATACAGATATTTTCCAAAATTCTTTTCAGTACTTTTTTTTTTTTTGCATTCAAAGTAGTTGGTGAGGATCACACATCTACTCAAAGTCACGCACCATTGCTCAATTTTAACATATTACATATTTCTAGGCTAAAGGAAATATGGTGATTTTCTTAAGATCATATATTTATTGGTGGTTGTGATTAGCATCCTGTTGCTGAGGCTGTAATAATAAAGAGGCATTGTGGCTCTCATCACTCCTCACAGCTCTACTCATATTCCCATATCTAAAGAGGAAGTGTCCATGATAATAAGGTGGTATTCACCTTCATATGCATGTGTGTGTGTGCAAATCAATGTTCTTTACCCAGAGACTTTTAATAATAAACCCTAAGGGATATGAGTTATTTGGTTGTTTGTTTCTTTTCCATGAGACTTGTTGCATGGATCACAGAGTTGTATTTTGTGCCACTTGTAGTTTGGGGACCTGGTGATATGTGGCATGAATCCCATTTTCATTTGGAGGTACATGGATAACTTACTGATTTTTGCCTCCTCTTTGCAAACATCTCAGAGAAAAAGGATTTAATGATGAATACTCCTGTTTATAGACCAACTGTAACACACATAAGCAGAGATTCTTAACCAAAAACCATCAGATGGGGGTATGTTTGGAGAGTTTACAAAATCACTGATATTCAGTGTACAATTTCCAAGTATGTGCAAACAGATATGGATTTTTGTAGAAAAGATTCATAAAGTCATCAAATGCTCAGTGAGATCTGTCTCTCAAGAATGTTTAACTGGAAACATCTTTCTGTCTCATTGCTTTGAATATTTGGCAGAAAATTGTTCAAATCAATGGTTTCATAGCAAATGGGAAAATCCAATAAATGCTTGTAGAAGAAATGTAATTAAATAACTTAGAAGTATTTATATTATAGTTAATTGGATGGCAGTGTTAATCCTTAACCCGCCATTATATATGAGCACCCAGAGACCTGATGGATTTTAACAAGCCTTGGCCTAGATTGTGTAATTTTAGCCCACCTAAACTAGCTCTTAATTCTATTCCCTAAATATGACCCCATATATACATACGTCCCCTGGGCTGTTGTTCCCCATACTATCTGGATGTTCCAGTGGAACATTCCACATGGAATGATGTTTTTTTTTTTTTTCTCTCTTAGCTTCTTCCTCTTCTTCTACTGGGAGCCTTTTCTACCTATCAACCTCTCTGCTTCAGAAGTCCCCACACCTTAGTCTTGCCTACCTCTGCCTTTGCCCAGTCTCAGGCCTTAACATTTATTTAACCAATCAGAGACAATGGTTAATGAGAAAGGTAGCATAGCTTCACTTGGTGTAGAGTAAGCAGGTTTCTGGGAGAAGGTTAATTAAAATTTAGAATGCATAACATCACCCCATCAAATGCTGTTGGCAAGTTGGATTATTTTCTTATGAAGCTATCATTTTCTCTTGAAGAATAATGCAAGAATGATGTCATAAAGATTAAATTTATAATAGATAGGTACTTGAAAATAGGAACAATTCATTAGTAGAGATATGTTCCATGAAGAAAGCATCAATGAGGCCAGAGTATGGCACTCTGCTTTCATCTCTATTTCTATATCATCATGCCACAGGTTTAAACATGGATATGAAACAATGCTTGCATTAGGCTTGATCTAATATTAATGTGGCTAGATGTTCATCTTTCATTTGTTCACAGATATGCTAGCTCTCTTTATTTTGTGGCAGTCACATGACTTTTGCAAATCACTGTAGAAAATATAACTAAATTATAATAAATTATTAACTACCTTCTCTTCCTATTACCTACAAAGGTGAAATATATACTTATATTTATTTGGGAGGAACTCAATACAAATATCTGTGATGAAGAAACTGTCCAGAAGGGATTGTCTAGAAGAACAGTATACTAGCAATAAGCATATCAAAAGAGAAGAAGTATAGGAAATAAGTAGAACATGATAGATATGTGATAAAGGGAACATAGTAGAACATGA
>CAJQZJ010032488.1:2747377-2789762 GCA_907164525.1 Lophiomys imhausi
GTGGTAAAGGGAACATAGTAGAACATGATAGATATGTGGTAAAGGGAACATGGAAGTAGGAGAAAGGATGGTTATTCTGTATAAAAATAGTTCAACTGCAACTCATATAAGGAAGTATTTTTATGAAAGAAAAATATTAAAATAGTGTGTGGATCAGTGTGCCTGGTGCTCCATAAATGAGCTGAGTCACAGGGATACAACCCTCCTAATTGCATCTTCAAAGTCATCCCATTTCTGATAAGAAGGTAGCCTTTGGAACTCTTTTGGAAGAGAGTATACAGAACTGGCTGAAAGAAGGCAGAATCTTTTCAAAGGTTCCTCTGAGGGTAGTGTGTTCTCCACATAAACATCCCTTATCTAATCACTGAACAGTGGCAGAATGCATGTCAGGAATACTGTTTGCCAGCCATTGCCCTAAATGTGTGGCACACACAGTCTTAGTTCCATCTCCAGAGCCACAGATTTACCAGATAAGGTGATTCTAAGGCACACAGAAGGTTTACAAGCATTGAATTAATTACATTTTTGCTAAAGTTCTGTGAGATGTCTCTATTGCCACTATTTTAAAGATAAGAAATAGAAGCACCAATAATACAACAATGGTCAGATGTAAGACTCAGCCCCAGCAAGTCTGGAACCTTCGTTTTCATCAGAACAATGCTTTTTTTCTTTTTCTTTACCTTTTCCTTTTCCTTTTTTTTTTTTTTGACATTGCTTCCTGAGCAGCAACCCAAAACCTTGGCACAGTTGAAGGGAGCAATAATGGCATTCTTTGGTAGGATAATTAAATGACAACCTGGGATTCTTACTAAGGAGAGTCTGCTGTGGCGGAAAGGATACGGGTCTTGGAGCAAGACAGTTCTGAGTTTTGTGTGTTTAACCTTGTGCTAGTCATTTGACTGTTCAATCAGACTAATTTGTCAGAATGTTGTAAGAATTGCAGATAACACACTTAATTTAACTTAGAAACTATCTGTAAGTAGGTAAGCAGTAATTATTATCCTTAAAGGGGAAAAGCAGCAATTTATATGCACCATAAGCAGTTGAAACATTTAATTGAACATTATTTGGAATGTCATTATGAGCAAGCTACAAACAAAACCTATACGTTCACTTCAATAATTTAAACTAGAATAAAAACAATTAAAAATTTAAGCCAGTATTGGTGATTATTAGAGAATCAACACAGTCACTGAGAAGGAATGAATTGGGTATAATAAAAAAAAAAACAGTAATTTCTCAGGAGTGGGTTGATGGTAGAACAATTTTGAACCCTCAAAATGTCTTAGAAATGTAGAGGGCAGTCTTAAGATGACCCCTATCTTAAGTTTCTCCACTCTTTTGCTGGGGATTTGTGACTTCCTAGGAGGAGGTCCTGTAGGGGTGGACAAATCTATGGCCAAATCCCAAGATATCTAGAGTACCGCTAGCCAGCATTAGTTCTATCTGACAATAGAGGGGTTGGGGGTACCTACAATTTGCTGGAATGTAGGCAGGCAAAAACAAGTAACTTAGTCCTCCTCTTCTTTTGGACTGAACTTTCTCAGAAAACAGACAAACAAGCAAACAATGTTAAAACTATCTGTGAAGCTTTGATGTGTCAAACTTTTGACCTTTGATATGTCAAAATTAATGTTTTGTCTCTTATTGTGGTGTTGATGGTTATAATTACAGCAACAAAGTTGAGTCAGAGACCTAAAGTCATAGATGGTCTCTTCTCTCTGTACATTTTCATTGCCTGGTTACATACACAAGAGAGCTTTAGTACTTAACTCAGTTATCAGCACCCTGGCAGCATGTTAACACAATTGTCTCAGTCTGGGGCATATAACTGTTTTTCTTACCCTCAACTGTTTTCAGTGCCATTTGGCTTCCTACACCAAGTTTCTCTGGCAAATAAAGCAATTGCATTGATGTTGCCCTCACTATTACTGTCCTAATCAATACAAACATGTTAACCTGGCTAATTGATTGCTAGAATAGCCTACCTAACTTTTTTTTTTTAAATAGGCCACAATTATGAGAGTTATATGGCTTAGCATACATTCCCAATGTCCAGTCCACATGTATTTGGCACCTGACTTTAACATTCTACTATCTAACCATCTCCATGAGTTTAAAGTTCTATATCTAACTCAGCTTTCATACTAACTTGCCTCATAATTTTAAAAACATCTTCTTAGATCCAGAACGCCCTCTTGATTCCTAAACAACTCAAAATTTAACTATGAGACTCTAGCTATCTATTCTTCAACCACTCAGAGACCTGAGAGGGATAAATATATCTGATTCTATAGGAAGTGCAGGGCCCGAAGCTTCCAAGAATCTCCAGTGTGAGATGGTTGAATTAGTGGCTAGCCTACCTAACTTTTAGAAACTCTTAGCCATGCAAACCGAATACAGATATTTTCTAAGTGACATTTGTAATGTGCTGTTTCTAAATCAGGGTGTTTCAGTTCTGCTCCCAACAGAAGTTTTCTTTCTCTAAGTTAAGACAGTAGCCCCTTCTACGTGAGTGTAGATGGGATTATATGCTCTGACTGTATCATTAAAGGCAACTGACTTTTAGCCTGCCTAAAAGAGTTATCATAAATGCCCTAGTTGAGTGTGTTACCTGAATAATTTGGGGTAGAAGGTTGTACTAAACTTCTCAGTTTCCATCAGAATTGGATGGTCACCTGGGTCTCCCTGGTTTAGGGGTGTCTAACTTACTAATACCTGAATGTTATGATTTTATACATATTAATCATCTGAGAATTTCTTACAATGTATTTGATCATTTTTACCTCTACTCTTACCCTTAACTCATCCCAGATTCCTCTCTACCTCCCTGCCCCCTCAACTTCCTGTCCTCTCATTTATAACCCAGGGTAACTTGTGCTGCCCATATATTCTTGGGTATGGGGCAACCAATCAGGTTTCAACTATCAATACCACCATTTTATATATTGCTTTAATGAAATAGAGTCTCATGCAGACCAGATAGGTCTTGAACTCACTTTGTAGCTGACAATAACTTCATATTTCTATTATAATTTTGAGATTAGTATACAGATAGGTCATTTCTCCCCTTCATTTTCCTTCCTCAAACACATCCCATTTCCCACCTCTTCACTCTCAAATTCATGGCCTCTTTTTCTTTAATTGTTGCTGTGAGAGAGAGAGAGAGAGAGAGAAAGAGAGAGAGAGATCCTAAATATATAAATACAAAGTGCTCAGTCTATTTAATGTTAATTGTGTGTACGTTTTCAGGGCTATCTGCTGTTGGATAACAGGTGTGCTTTTCTCCGGGGAAGACTATTTCTCCTCATCTTTAGGTGCCCATCATTCTTTGTCTATATTTGAGGCCTCCTGAGCTCTCCCCATTCCACGTTAGCATGTCTGTTGATATAGTCCGTGTTCAGGTCACATTTAGGCAGGTATGGCATGTAATTTCATGGGTGTAATTTAGACATTTGTAGCAGACCAATCCCACAACAACCTCCTTATTCCTCTAGCTCTTATAATCTTTCTGTGTTCTCTTCCACAACGACTCCTGAGACTTAGGTTCAGGGATTGTACTGTAGATGTATTAGTTGGGACTGGTCTGCACAAGTCTTTGTGCTGATGTTGATCTTCTGACTCTTCTGTTTTTGTCTCTTCAGTGTTGTAATTTCAGGCACTATGTCAGATTTCATTTGGTGCTAAGGATGTGATACAGGGCGTCATGGATACTGATAAGCACTGTACATTTCTAGGTGCCAACAGGATTTTAAATTCAGTGTTTGATAATTAATTTAATTTTGGGTTTTGGTATCTATAATAGGCTAAAAGTGCCTCATTTCAATATTATTTGTTTTTATTTGATAGTTGGGGAGCAGAGCCTGGTTCTTTCTGAACTAACACTAGACAACTAGGTTTCACAAACTACCATCTTCTTGGACTGTATTCACTATTTCTGTTTTTTATATCAAGGTAGTGAAGGTACATACAAGTGACAAAGTCACTGTTAAGTTATCCTCTCAAGAAGGAAGAGAAATTAAAATGTAATGTTAAATCAGAGAAGAGAGGCATAGAATATTTCAAATATACTCTGTATGCCGACAGTGATATTATTAACTGTCAATGGTAGAAAAGCAAAGTGTGAATAAGTGTATTTTCCCCTTTCCTCCATAAATTAAAACCAAATACCCCACTGTTCTTATTCAAATTAAATATTAGGAGTCTTTGAATAGGCACAAGGGAGTAGGCAGAAGAAAATATTGCTAGCATATAAATTGTACTACCATGTTACTGCTGAAGGTGCTGACTGCCTTTTTCATCTATACCACTTAAACTGCCCTGGCATTGGATGAGATTCATATGGTGATTAATTTAATATTTTTGATTGCCTATTATGGGCAAAGCACTGGATAAGCTATGTAATTTAACATTTTTCTTTCCTCAAGGACTTCACAGCAGAAGAACATGAGGTGAGTTACATTTTTCATGATCTAATGAAATATCTGTCTAAAACAAGTGTAATGTAGAACAGTTTACTTTGGGTCAAGGTTTAAAGACATACAGTCAATTACAGTCAGGGCAAGTATGACTACCGGGACCAGCTTGGTCCTGGGCTAGGAGCTTGTAGGTGACTTTCTCAGGCTTCTTGGGTCAGGAAGCAGGGAGATCTGCCTATAACTGAAGCCCCCGCTATAATCTCCTGTGGTCCTTCATCTGCCGCTCTGCCAGTTAAGCTCCTTGTCTAGAAGGTTCTGCAACCTCTCAAAAACCACAGTCATTATCTGAGGGCCAACTATTCCAATGTAGACATCCCTGGGGACATCTTATCCAAACAAAGAAAAGATGTGGATGTTGTTTGTTATCATCAAAAGCAGAAAGCATATATGGTGTTAAAGATGTCAGGAGGATTCCAAGACACACTCAAGATGGACTTGGTTCCTGTCACGCAGATATTGGCATCAGCTAGATGACCTTTCTTAAGGAAAACTTTTTTTTTTGTACCTTATAGCCTGACTTAGCATTACTTGAAACCACCAGTATGAATGTTCACTGGTTTTAATGGGCCACCAAGCATTCCAGACCTCTGAGTCCTTGGAAAGTTTGTTTTTTCTGTGGCAAAAGTCTTGCAACTTGAGAAAGCTGTGTAAAAATGCAAAGCAAGTGTTTCCATTCTGTGGAATTGTTTTCTTTTTAGCTGGTTTGCAAACCTGAGGAAGAAAGCCATGCCACCTCATGCCCTGGGATGTTTGAGTGGTGATACATTCCCAAGACAAAGCTAAGGGGACAGCTGTTCCTTTTGCCTCAGGACAAGGAGTATTCATCTGAGGTGCACAACTTTACACTATCCAGGACTCTTCTCAAGCCCAGGAGGGACGACCTCCAAGCTTCCATGACCCACAGTGGAATGAGGAAGCAAGGCTGAGCTGACTTCAAGAGGGGGATTTTGAAAGTAAATAGAGACTCTGAAGGCCAGCCTGTAAATGCTGGTCGCCTTCTATTTTCCCTTCTCATTTCCTCCCTAGGGTTTTGAACAAAGTAACCATAGGACAAGTTGAGATTACATTCAACCATTTAACCTCTGCAGAACTCTGGTACGCAGGGAGGGATCATAGTATATTTTCATTAACAGGAGGCAATCCTCTAATCCTTAGAATCAAAACTGAGCTGCAAACTATGACAGACTCAAAACAAACATTGTGTTGACTTTCCTTGCTTGGGTGAAAAATGTCAAGGAACATCTAGTTTCATGGATAATTAAAATGTGGTATGTATACACGATGGGATTTTACTCAACCATTACAAAGAAAAAATAAGTTGTGAAGTTTTCAAGAGAAAAGGTGGAACTGGAAAATATCTCATTTAATGAACCAACTTTGTCAGAAAGATAATGATCTAATGTTTTCTCTCATATGCTTTTGCTAACTTTTAATGTTGCATGCATGTAAATAAAGTCTTAGGAACTAGATACACTATGAAACAGGGGACCAGAGAGTAGAACCAGAGGTGCTGAAAGCAAGGGTCAGAGTGGGAGTGAGGGAAAGGCAGTGGGGGACATAAGTCCAACAAATCCTGTAGGTAGAAAAGGGATAATGAAGTAGGGAGACAACAGAAAAAGAGAGGTAGTGAAGACCAGGTATGAAGAAACAAGCAACACGTTGTGTTTCAATAATGCCATAATGAACCTTGACTCTTTGTAAGCTAATAAAAAATAGTTTACAAGTTAGTATGAAAACTAAGTCAGTTATAGAACTTTAAACTCATGGAGATGGTTAGTAGGTAGAAGGTTAAAGTCAGGGGCCAAATATGTATGAACTGGACATTGGGAAGGTATACTGGGCCATTTAACTCTCATAAATGTGGCATATTTAATTCTGCTGTTTTGTATAGAATTTACTCTTATAAGAGAAAGAACCATTTGTTGGAATGAAAAGAGAAGCTGTTGGGGGGGGAAGAGGGTGGAAGGGTGGGACAGGAAGGGGGAATAGGGAAGGGTTTGTGACTGAGATGTAACTTGAAAAAAAAAGTACTTATAAAAAAATAGTTTACAAAAAAAGAGGAAGCGAGAGAGAACTGTGGTGTCCCAAAATATTGCTAGATTCTATCCTTGGTAGGTGGAGAATATTCCAGTCTTTATTTACTTTCTAAACCCCCCTACTTCCTCCTTTAATGATTTTTAAGAAATACCACCTAGGGCTAGAGAAAAATACTGGATACTGTAAAAAGAAATATGGCTAATTAAACCATTTAACCTGTATTTAGATTATTGTTAATTTGTTTGGCAGCCTTTAATCCTTATTCCGCTATTATAAATGAGCACACAGATACCACGTGGATTTTAACAAGCCTTGGCCTGAGTTGTGCAATCTTGGCCCAACTAAGCTAACTCTTAAGTCTATTTCCCAAATATGACCCCATATATACATATGTCCCCTTGGACCGCCATTCTCCACACTAGCCGATGTTCCAGGCCATGTGGAATGAGGTTCTTTTTTCTAATCCATGGCGTGTGTCTTCTTCTTCTTCCTGCTGCTCCTGGCTGGAATGCTTTAATCCTCTGTCTAAAGCACAGGCTTCCTGTTCTAATCTAAGAAAGTCCCACCTTTCTCTGTCTTTGCTCAATCTCAGGCCTCGGCATTTTATTTAACCAATTAGAGTCAATATAAGTAACAGACAGCAAGCAGGACCAATTAATTAACATTTAGAATGCTTAACACTACCCCAACAGGATACTGTGAGCAAGGAATTAGAATTGATTCTACCCAATGTTTGATGCCTGAATTAGAATAGATGCCTTTTTGTTAGTGGTTGGCTGTCTGGGCAATTTTTTTTCCTTTTGAAAGTCTTTCAATACTTTGCCAATATAAATACCTTACTAATGTAACAGTTTTTCTTTACTTCAATCATGTTTGCCTGGGTAGGTATGAAAGGTACCTCAGAGATTCCTGAAAAGCTCAAGGTATCATTGAATGTATGTCTCCATCCATGTTTCAAGGCTACTTGCAGGAATCTAAATATGCCTGATAACAAAAAATAATTATGTACTATTGGAGCCTCTAATTTCAGTACTATTTAAACATTGTAAATATACTATTATGGTTTTAAATAATATAGATTATTCTTATTTTCTTCATAATAACAAAATAAGCAGCAGAAAGATCTGAAAAAGGACTAAAGTTATTGTGTATATAGATTCCACTCAGAGACAAGCACTTATTTAGTTATATTTTACCCCCAATTTGGGTATATACTTACAGTCTGCATCCTTACATATTTGGAGGATTTTTCCCATATTGCTTATATATTTTAGTTATTGTTTTAAATGAGTTTTTTTTCTACTTCAGGAAGTAGAAGTACCAGAATTCCTTTGATGTTTTGTCTTCATGTGTTGCTGTTTACCTAGATGTATATATATCACAATCATATTGAGCTAGCGTGTTTCTTTGCTGAAGGCTCCTGGTAAGAACTGCATGGTTGTAGTCAATACTCCTGTCACAATCTATAATTTCCAGTTTGTTCTATTTCTTCCCTTCCCTTCCCTTCCCTACTCCCTCCCCTCCCCTCCCTTCCCCTCTCCCTCCCCTTCCTTTCTCAACCCCCTCCTCCTCCCTTCATTCTGACTTATTTTCTATTTCATAGGAAGAATGATTCTTAATGTTCTTGGAAAATATCCTATTTTTGTTTTTTCAGGCGATTGCACTGTCACAGACTCTGACAGCAGTAAGTTTCTGAAGGACGATGCCTTCCAGTGGATGTCTAATTGCTTTCCTACACAGTGCCTGTCAGTTGTTTGTTTGTTGTTCATAAAAAAGTTCTGCACAGTTGTGTCCAGCAGCTCTTAGGCTCTCCAAAACTATGGACAGATCCAGATGAAAGTTTGGTGACAGGTTACAAGAAGTTTTCCCTATGCTTCTGTCCTCTGTCACAGCCTATCAAGCTTTTATTAAATTTCTGTCAGTGCATGCCCCACATAACTTTCTCCACCCTGCTATGATTTCTGTTTGAAAGCTTTGCCCATGACATGTCATTCCCGGCACATCTACATCTATTTTCAAATCAGAGCCTCTGTGACTCCCAAGCTCGACTTCACATTTGGTTCCTTTACCAAGTCTCCCGAATGCAACATGTTTGTTTTACTTTCTTTGGGACGTTGTTATAACTTTTAAGGCTTAAAAATCACAAGAATATGAAATCAATCCAATTAAATTTTTAATCCATCGCAAAGCCAGATTTTCTGCTTTATTTCATGATATTGTTGTGAGCTCCTGTGTCCCTATTTGCAATTCTATTATTTGCAGTCTCTTTAAAACTTACTTTATCTACTAGTGAAAGTCCTCTGACATATAGATAATGTGCTTTTAAAAAAATATACAGTATTTTTACATAGATGGGGCATAGTGGACATTGCAGAATGAATTTTGTGTTATTAATTTCTGTTTAAAATGACATTAAGAATTAAAGATCTATTTACATAGCTATGCACAAATCAAATGAATAATGTCAGACTGCTCTAATGTACTCCACAAATATCAAATATCACATTTTAGTCAGTTACTCTTCTAAAAAAGGATCTTCTAAGCTACACTTACTATCACAAACAATGCTGTATTAAATATTGTATACTTATAAGCATGCAAGAAAATGAAATGTATACATATGTGTATATATTTATAGATATGATCTAATTTCTAAATCTAAATTAAATATTTTTATTTTGGTTGAGTACTTGACCACTGTGCTAAATGAAATTACTGGCTCTAATTCTTCACTATTCTTTGTTTCCCCAGTCTTTTTCTACAACTTGACAAATTTTACTTACTTAAGATGTAGTGTACTCCAAGTACCATTGCCACCATAGTGTGGAAATAGTTATCAAGCTGACACTTTCAAGCCTAGGAATAAAGATAACCCACATCTCCTCTTGTCTTTTTGTGTCTCTGTGCTGGTAATGAGAATTCATTTTCCCACCCAACAAAAGTAAGAAACGTAAGAGAAGACCCCAGTTAGACTAACCTGCTTCTGGAAAAAGATCCCTACACCATCAGGTTAGATTAGTTGAATGAATCACAGCAATATATTCCCAAACCACCCATGGAGATGACTAGAACTGCCCAAAATGATACACCATACCATAGAAACAAAGATGTTAGTGAGGAATTCCAGGGTTTTGTGGTCAATTCCAAAGCCCCAAAACTTGATTGATGGAGATAAGCAAGCACATTGGTCCTTACTGTTATATCTTTGTCTATCACACTTCCCATGTTGTCAAATTTCGTAAGCTTTTCTTAACGTAAGGTCATGTAATGGTAACTCATTTTGAGTTTCTATTTTTAAGGTTTTACATTTTTTTCATCTATGTAGAAATCATCCAGACTATTACTTTCATTACGCACGTCTTATTTATGTCCTTTTGTCCTTTGTCCATTTCTTGTACTAGTTTGCTTGTCTCTTACTAGCAAATTTTCAAGAAATTCTTACTGAATCTAGGTTTTAAATCCTTAAAAGATTTAGGCCTTTAGTATCCTGGCATATGCTTGTTAACTTCATTTAGAAGCCCGTGAAATTTTGAATTACTTTTGCTGTAATCCAATTTACCAGTTCCTGGTTTTCATATGTGGTTATTTCAACTTCAAAGTTTTTCTAAACAAATGATTCTCTAAAGATAACCTTAAAAACTGTATTGTATTAACTTTTTTATATTGTCTTTTGTAATTTTTTCTTCTTCATAAATAATGGTTTGGTTCATATAGGGGTGATTTATTTTTGTTGGTAACTTAATCACCAACTTTTATATTTTCTTTTCTTTATTTGTTTATTTAAAAATGTTTTTAAATTTTTGTATATTATATTATTTACCACTTTTCTTTTCTACTTCTAAACACTCCCATGTATCCCATACAGTTACTCTCATTCAATCTCATGGTCTCTTTATTACCTTGTGGGTATTTATTTTTTATTTTTTAATTGAAAATTTTTTCATACAATATATTCAGATAACAATTTTCCCTCCCCCAACTCCTCCTCAATCCTTCTCACCTGCCCACCCATCTAACTCCATGTGTCCTTGCTTTCCCTCTCTTTAAAAACCAAACAAGCCAAACAAACAATAACAAAGAAACACACACAAACACACACACACACACACACACACACACACACACACACACACACAGCTTACACAGTAACAAAAAAAGGAAATCAACCTAGACAAGCAAGACCACAAAGACAAGAAATGCCAAAACAAAGCAATATGAGACAATGTCTACAAAAATACCATTAGGTTCATTTTGTGTTGGCCAACTACTTTTGGACTTGGGACCTATCCTTAATTGTGGTTAATATACCCAGTGAACTCTATTGGAGAAAACCAATTTTTCCTTTGCCAATGGGTATTAATTGCAGATAGTTTCTTGGTTACGCATGAGAGCCCCTTTCTACTTCCCCCTCTGAGCACTGAGACTCCATGTGGCTTCTGCCTGTGAAAGGCCTGGGCATGTGACAGTCTTTGTGAGTTCAAATGTGTACCAGTCCTTTTGTGTCTCGATGACACTATTTTTTTGAGTCAATCATCTCTTCTGACTCTGAAAATCTTTCTGCTTCTTCCTCTACATAGATCCCTGAGCGTTAAGGAAGGGGTTTGACAAAGGCATCACATTTAAGGTTCACTGCTCCAAAGTCTCTCATTCCTCATACATTGTCCGGTTGTGGTTCTCTGTGTTAATTGCCATCTACAGAAAGAAGCTTCTCTCATAATGTCAGAATAGGACATTGCTCTGTATGATCTTTCTATATATATGTTTGTTGAGAAACTAAGTTGTAGATATTTTTAAAAGACTTTTTTTCTTTATTTTTTATTTCTTCAAGTTACATCTCAATCGCAATCCCCTCCTTACTCCCCCCTCCAGTCCCACCCTCCCACCCTTAACCCCTTTTTTTGGAAACCACTATACACCATTAAGCTGTAGGCCAGGCCCCTGGGATTTCTAGTTCAAAGTCCTTTGCCTAAAATATTTTCCACAAAGCATTCTAATTTGCTAATTAAATGTCTGTTTTTCATAACTTGCTTCAATTTGCTTTTTTTGCATTTTTAAAATTAATTTATCATTTCAGGTTATATCTTGATCACAGTCCCCTCCCTCTTTCCCTTCCACTCCCACCTTCTCACCATCTTTTCCATCTCCATCGTCTCCTTCTCCTCGGATAAGGGGAGCCCCCACATATCAAACTCTACTCAGTTCACCAGTCACATGAGGGCTAAGAGCTTCCTCTTGAACTGGGGCTTGATATGCCAGCCCAGCTAGGGTAAGGTGTTCCACTAACAAGCAATAGGGTCCATGTCTCACTGCTGGGTAGAATTTTTTATAGGGTAGCTATACTGGGTTCCTGTCTGTTTGGGTCTGTGGGTTGTACGATGGTTGTCCTGTGCTATATGGTTAATATCCTCTTATAAAAGAGTATATACCATATGTATCTTTCTGAATCTGAGTTGGCTCACTTAGGATGTGTTTTTTCTAGATCCATCCATTTGGTTCCAAATTGCATGATTTTGTTATTTCTGATAGCGGAGTAGTGTTCCATTGTATAAATATACCACAGTTTTTTAATCCATTCTTCAGTTGAAAGACATCTGGATTGTTTCCAGTTTCTGGCTATTAAGAATAAAGCTGCTATGAACATGTCCTTGTGGTTTGGTGGAGAAAGTTTTGGATATATACCCAGGAATGGTATGGTTGGGTCTTGAGGCAGAATTATTCCCAGTTTTCTAAGCTATCACGAGATTGATTTCCAACGTGATGGTACAAGTTTGCATGTCCACCAGCAAAGCACATCCTTACCAGCATGTGCTATCTCTTGAGTTTTTGGTATTACTCATTCTGACAGGTGTGAGATGGAAGCTCAGTGTCATTTTGAGTTGCATTTCCTTGAGAAGGATGTTGAACATTTCTTCAAGTGCCCCTGGCCTTTAGAGATTCCTCTTTTGTGAATTCTCAGTTTAGATCTGTACTCCATTTTTTTCCATTGGATTATTTGGTTTGTTGGTGTTTAATTTCTCCAGTTATTTATATATTTTGTATATTGTGTTTCATAAGTTTGAGTATGTTCTGCCTTCATTTTCATTGAATTCTAAGAGGAATTCTAAGAATTCTTTTTTTTTTTTTTTTTTACTTCTTCCCTGCTTAGGTCATTGAATAGAGAGCTGTTCAGTTTCCATGAGTTTGCAAGTTTCCTGTTGTTTCTGTTATTGTTAAAGTCTAGCTTTATTCCATGATGGTCTGATAAATTACAAGGAGTAATTTCAATTTTTTGTATCTATTGAGACTTGATTTATTACTGACTATAAGGTTGATTTTGTAGAAAGTCCACGAGGTGCTGAGAAGAATGTATACTTTTGTGTTTGGGTGAAATGCCCTTTAGATATTAATTAGGTCTACTTGATTCATAGCATCAATTAGTTTCATTAATTCTCTCTTTGGTTTCTGTATCATTGATATGTCCAGTGGCAAGAGTGGTGTATTGAAGTCTCCCACTATTAATGTGTGGGATTTGAGCTTTTAGTAGAGTTTCTTTTACAAATGTGGGTCTCCTTGCATTTGGGGCATAGATGTTAAGTATTGAGATGCCATCTTGATGAATTCCTTTGATGAGTATGAAGTGTCCTTCCCCATCTCTTTTTATTAACGTTGATTGAAAGTCTATTTTATTGGATACTGGAATGACCACTCCAGCTTAATTCTTGGGTGCATTTGCTTGGAATGTAATTTTCCAGCCCTTTACTCTGAGATAATGTCTATCTTTCTTGCTGAGGTATGCTTCTTGTAAGCAACAGAATGATGGATTATGTTTTTGCATCCATTGTGCTAGACTGTGTCTTTCTTTAGTATTTATAAGACTCTCTTGAGAATATCTTCAGTTGTATAGAATCTGATATAAATGTTGAATTAGTTTATCCTATCCAATAATATAATTTACAACATAGCAATGCAATTGATTTACTTGTAGAATTAAAGACCTTTGATTTTTGTTTTTGTTGTTGTGATGTTCTAATGACATAATCACACAAGTGTTCAAACTATGGACTTTGAAGAGAGAAACACTAGTTCTGATGCTTCCTGCACATGTCTCTGTTTCTACATGTGTTAAATAGATACAATAAAACATAGTAATTAGTACCAACTACTCAGTGAGTTATAGTGAAGATGAGATGAGTTAATAGAGCCTGACAGGGAACAAGCTTTGATCAAGTAGCACCTTTAGCATCTCATTACGAGAATTATCCCAAATTATCTGAATCATGAGACTATGTGAGAGGTATGTTCTCTCTCTTTCACTTGTAGGATTCTTTCCCTTTTGCTTAATTTTTTAGAAGTTTCTGGCAGTAATCCCCATCTTTTTTAAAAACAAAACTCAGTGAACTCATGAAAGGAGTTTTACCTACATACTCTTACTCTGCTCCCCTTGACCTTCAACTTTGTCTTCATCATAAATATGTCAATTAGAAGACAAAATTAAACATAATTTCATACATGTTTATTTCCCACAGCTTCAAGACAAACCAGTACCCATTTTTCTGTGTCTCCGGCTTTAAGATTTAGCCTCACTTCCTTGCCTGTGGCACTCCCTCCATCAGGCAAAACCAGTAAATATTTATATCACCATCAGCTGTAATTAGCATGTAGTTAAAATGTCCAATAGATGTAGAAGAATCCAATGTTTAAAATTTTGTCAGCTCTCCAAGTAATAAATTATAGCTTAAACCCAACATACAGCTCATAGACCCTGGAATGCCACTGGACAGCATTTTTAACCTTTAACAAAAATAAAACATTACCTCAAACTGAGGATAATGTTCCAGAATTAATGACTTGAACAGATGTTCTGTATTATCAAATCATAGGCCACAGTATGAAAACCACCAGTTGTTAAGTAGCTGAAAATTTTTTTTTGCCAATTTTTTGTGGTTTAACATTTTACTCTTCTAAATTACGTGCTCTTTTATTGTTGGCAGGCCTATGGGGACCATTAAGCATGAAAAAAATAAGAATGTTAAATTTGAGAAAGGCCCTTGATGACCTAGAAAAGGAAATCATGACCAGTCTTCTTTTTCTGTGGAATATTTCCAAATTTCATAGCTAAATAATCAAGCAAAGAAAAAATAAGAGAAGAGAGGAAAAAATGCAAAATAAACTTTGTATGATGTGGTCAGGGAGTATTGTCATTACACCACTCTGATCTAAGGACAGTAGTGTCCAGATCATTCAATCCACTCTCAAACTAGGAATGTGTGCTTCCTAGCCCTCTTAAGCCCATCAGTCCTCTGGAGCAAATCTTACAGAAAAATGTGGCATTTAGGCTTAGGTGTTGGTTAAGTAACTGGAGGGAGCTGTGGAGGCAACAGAGAATGAAAGGCAGAGACAGAATTAGCCAACCATTACTGTTCTTGTGGCATTTTGATGGCCTTCATCAAATGAAGTTTGATGTTCCTTCATGGAGAAGCAGAGCTATAAGGTGGCAAGGATGTGTAATCGATCCGCAAGGGTTGGCATGCAGAAAGAGAAATGCCTCTGGATTATTGTAGTAATCACTGTATATAGTGAAAGTTAAAGAAAATCATTTACTCAAGAGAAGAAAATTAATATAAAAGTAACGGATAGCAAGTTCATTTTTTATTGCGTGTTAACTATAATATAGGGTCTGACACCAGCAGTTTTGTGGGTATTGGCAGAGATAAATGATTGTAAAGTAATGCCATTAAAGGAAATAGCTTACATTTCTATCATTGACTATATACTCCAGTGAGTGACTCTATTATATAGAATTCAATGCATAGCACCATAGAGAAAGAATTGGGTTGAGTTTGCCATATAATAGACAGCAAAACAGCATATTCTTAACATGAAGAATATGTTCAAATCAATAAATATTATGATCATGAGACTTTTATTTTAGATCTTTGCCTCCATTTTGGAGACATAAAATCACTAGATGAATTAAATACAGCCAGCACCTGTCAATGCCTCTAACTCCTTCTCAATACACATATTGCCTTTATCTCCACATGATGATTACATCTGCCCCAAGAATAATCACCAGCATTTATGATGCTGTTTATTTGCTGCAAATCATTTGACTCCCTAATAAAACTCATCCATATTCAATTTGCCTATGAGTCATACCACAGTGTCAGCCAGAATATTAATATTTCAAGATATAGTCAAATACAGATCAGAAAGACCAGTGCAGACAATTCACCAATTTATAGTTTCCTATTTATTCATTATAGGTACATTTTATTAAACAGAGATGATGTAACATGGTGCTTTCCTCTTAGATCAGAGATTACTGGAATGAATCCATCATAAATATTCAACTCTTATTTAGATGTATATAAAGTCATTATCATGGTAATTCTGTAATGTGAACCAGAATATAAATATTTTGAACATACAGGACACATATTAACATATGAAGTATAATTATCTATCCTGAAATTTTCTCTAGACCTTTTGTGTGTGTAGAAAATGGGAGAATAAAAACAAAAAAGAGAAAAGCAAGAAAGATCTACCAATACACCACCTTAAACACATCAGACTTCATCTGGATAGAAGGAAATAATGAAGGCAGGAAGGAAGGAAGGAAAGGAATAAGGGAGGGAGGGAGGGAGGGAGGAAGGAAGGAAGGAAGGGGGAGAGAGGAACAGGAGAAAGACACATAAACTCTCCATATCAGCCATAGGAAATAGAGTTAAACATTAAGGATTAAAATACTTCCCAGGTGTCTAGATAATACTGATAGTATACAGATAAAAGTCAACAGGTAATTACATACCTCCACCCAATCTTTTTGCCTAGGTGAATCATGGCTGAGCCTGCTAGACTCTGAATAACTATTTCAAGTTTCTGTATCATGACTGGTCCACATTCTTCATACATAAAAGTTCACATACTTGAATCTAGCTACAGTACATATAATATTATTCTAATTATTTTCTATGTCTTCTGTAACTGTAACTACCTTTATACACATATGTGTTTTCAGTATCTGTAACTATAATTGTATATATATATATATATCTGTATATCTGTAACTATAATTGTATATATATATATGTATGTATGTGTGTGTGTGTTTAGTTCCCCCTTCTTCCCCTCCTTCTCATCTTCGTTTCCTGTCTTCCTTCTTTACATACAAAATGAACATCTATTGTACTTCAGGTTCTTCAGGCAATTACTCAACCTCTGGGGCATACAGTGTATGAAAGACAGAAACATGAAAACATAATTAATGAATAACATAATAAAGTTGATTAGAGCCGTGGAGAGGATGAATACATTTTATGGTCCTCACATGCCTTAGCCTGAGGATAGGAATATTATATGGTCACAGTTCAAGCATCATAAAGCAGCTTCTAATGACAAGATGTTAATGCCTCACACAGAATTAGAATAATGAAGTTGCGTTGCCATCACCACTCTTGTCTATATTGGGTGTCTTCAATTATTATTCTGACCAGTCCAGGGTACACTAAATCAGGGTAAAATGATCTTGAAAACACATCTTTATTACTGATACAATGCAAAGCCAAGACTGAATTGTGTTGGCAGTGAAGTTATGATCTTTGAGAGTAATAATATTGGTCATTTTCCTGTTTTTTTGTAACATTTATGCTGTTAATGAACCACTGTCATGACAAGCATCTCTGATCTATCAGAAAATACGGCCACTAAAAACAGAAGCTTTGAAGTTTCTAAGACCTATGCCTTAATCTAAGCAAGCAAGAAAAAAGAGAGCAGAGTATTCAACAACAATTTGTAAAAGGAAATTTGTACAAAGTATTTACATAACCAAGAGAAGCCTCCAGAGGAGGGAGAAATTTGCAGGTAAATTAATGTGATGCATTCAAACCAAAACTGGGAGAACACTGGAAGACTCAAAGGCACACTTCACAATGAATAATTCCATCAGAATTATGTGTGCAAATTAGATCAATTAAAGTAGAAGATGCTCAGTCACACACTGGCCTAAGAGTTAACAGTTGTGGGAATAGAGCTGAAACCAATTCCAGCTGAAATTATGGAGCTCATCCCTGGTGAAAAACAGTAATTCCTGCTGGAACAACAACAAATGAAAGTGTTATTTATTTTCTTTCTTGTTTTTTCATTTAACTTGATACTTTAGAGAAGAAAGCATGCATACATTGCTTGGATTTTTCCACACTTAAATTATTCTTGAACAACAACAAGAGTACCAGCAACAGCAGCAGCAACAACAACAAAAAAAATAAAAGACAAAATAAACATTCTGTATGTAACTTAAAACAGCCAACTGAAAGTGAACTGAAAGGGGCAACTTAGCTTTACTGATGTTTAGGAGTACCACTTAATCGTCCACGTGCTTAGTGCTTTTCTATACTCACTAAATGATTACAGGAGAAGAATGTGAAAAACAGAACATGTTATTTCAAGATAAAAAACATCTAAGAAAATCTAATGCATAATCACATTGTAAACCCAGGTTCTCCTCTCTCTAATGCATAATCACATTGTAAACCCAGGTTCTCCTCTCTCTTATAACAAACATTTTTCCTCACATCACTTTCTTCCCAAGCACAGTACCTTTTCGGGGAGATGCCCCACCATACCCGAGAAGTGGATTTCATGCATCTTAAATTTTAAGTGACATGTGCATAATATATTTATTACACTTTCGTCAACATTTTCTGTCACTAAAACTTTGATATTTGTCAGTCTGACATGAATATATTATTTAAATTTTTATTTCCCTGAATACTGGTGAGACTGAATACAATTTTAGGTCTGCGTTGTCTATATTCCTACTTGTTCAATTTGTTCATTCTTTTCTTTTTCTGTTTATCATAATGTTTTCCCATTTCTTGTGGATTTTGAGGAATTTACATGTAACTGATGAAACCCTTTTTGCTTATATTACAAATGTTTCAGACTGTCTATAGTCTTTTATTCTCTTACCACTATAGTTCATCAATTAGATGGTCATAATGTTTGATGCAGCCAAATTTACTAAGAGTTTCTACTTCAGGGACAGAAACATAATCATTCATATTTTCCTCTATTATTTTTGTTGCAATATATCTTACATTTAGACATTCAATCAATCAGAATTTAATATTATAAGTGTCATGCAGACAAATGTAACTACTTTTCCCCAAAATGGTTAGATAAAATTTGAAAAGCATTGATTGCATAATCTGTCATTTCTCCATTGATTGAAATGCTTCATTTATCATGGTCTAATTTCCCAAATATCTTCAAACCAGTTTCTGTATCATTTACTTAATTCCACTTACGGATTTGCTTATTCTTTAGCCAACTCTACAACATTCTAACTATACACTATGAGATATTTAAAGTTTCAGCATGGAAAACTTGTATTCTTCAATGTTGCTTTAGCTAACATTGTTTGTTTACGACTATACATCAATTTTAAAATTAGATTTTCAATTGTCATAAAAATCACATTAAGATTATTCTGAGATTGATTAAATTAATAAGTTTAATAGGGTGAGAAATTCTTGCAAACATATCAAGTTTATACGTATATTATTGTCCTGTACCTTCTTGCATCTTTTAGTGACATTCTGTGTTTTTTTCATATTAAAACACATGAACAGGTTATAGTCCCGAACTATTTTTTAAAAATTGGTGTCTAGAAGAAAAGGCATTTCTGTCGATCTTATGATTGCTCATGTGAACCTCCACATGACTTATCAGTTTTGTGCATAAATGGCACCATTTTCTTGGTTGCTCTAATTAATTGGCTTTCTTTTACCCCAGTGGTTTGAATGAGTCAAACCACAAAAAAGTTAGTAGCTTCTTCTTTGCCCTATGCTCTAGAACAGCTTGTGTAAGTTCAGAATTTCATGCTCCTTGAGGGCTCAACAGCCACTTCCCATGAAGAACTTAGAGCTAAGTAACTTTGGCAGCTGAGGAAGGACTTTAATTGCAGTTTTCATTGTGTTCACTGGATTATTCATCTTTCTGTTCAGTCACTCTGCTTACATCATCCTAGCTGTTAGTCATTTAATTATTTTAATGTTTCCTATATATCTTTTCATGTTATTGATGAAATACTGCCCATGTGATCTTTATAGTTTACTATTAGTATAGATAGATACTGCACACAATCTCCGGTTTCATTGTGATATCTTCATATCATATACTTCGATTGTACTTGCTTACCATAATCCACCTAGCCCCACAGCTCCACTAGTGATGGTTTTTACTCTTAAAAATCCTCTTTTTAAATGTAGTTGCATCCTAGATGGCTATTATTCCTGCAATCGCTACTTCTAATTAAGCAAGATATAATTTAATATGGTCATAATATTTAAGCACTAGGTAAATCATTTTTCTCAGCAAGAAATTGATTGCCTCCTGCCTCCCCATCTCTTCCTTCTATATATCATGCTGCTATTGTTTGGAAGTTTTTCCCCAAATGATTATAGAAATGTATTTTCATACAGCACGCACATGACAAAAATATGTTATTCAAAATCATATGTGTACAATAAAAAGATGGTCAGGAATGTTAGAGTGTCCCAGATCAACAAGAACACTGGTGAACTACTGTGTTTTTCTTTCATAAAACAAAACCAGAGAAACACCAATGGTAGATTGTTCATAAATTACATAGCTTGATCAATTTCTTCTTCTGGCATAGAAGAAACCAATTAAACCAGGAGATGTGGTTAAATACTTGTTAAATACCCCGGTTAAATTTTGAGCTTGCTTAGAATTAAAAATAGTTTTTACTAGTTGCTATAAGCCATTTCTTCTTTCAACTGCTTTTCTGGCATCCATTCTTCTCTGTTCAGTTCTTACGGTATGTCTGTGAGAAGAGACTTTCCATTTTCACTTTCAGCATCTTTGTACAACTTGTAAGTCTTTCAGCACCTTCTGAATTGAATGGTTGTTAACTGCAGGAAGTTCTGGGCTCCACATAATATTCCATCACCTCTCTTACAACAACAGTGTGGCAGATGGTTGAAAAGAAAAGGGACATAAAATCATGGACAGATCTGATCTGAGATGAAACTGTACAGCTACTGAACTCTATTACCGACTATGAATTATCAATCAGAAAAGTCTTTCCACCTTGCCAAAAAATCCTGGGAGGATGAAAGAACCACAGTATCACATGCTCACTTCTTCTTGCATATGCAAGAGTCTTACTTGAATAGTTGAATTGCAACTACTTGGGTTATTCATGGATGCAGAGTAATTTATTACTTTAATAAAATTTTGCTAATATTTAAAAAATAATTGAATCTTTAAATATGTTTCAACAAATTGCAAGATATTTTAACAGATCAGTCAGAAAAGTCATTGTGATCTCTTAGAGTTATGCCAAATTACCTGTTCTTCTGAGCTTGTTTTCTGGCTTGCAATTTAGCTAGCATTATCAGCAATACTTAAAAAAAAACATATCTTAGTTACTAAATGCTTGACAGCATGTGTGACTGACCCGTGAAAAACTGTTTCCTATTAGTAGGTGTAAGAACTAGACATATGCAGAGAATGTGAGGCACATAGAGTTAGTATGTGTGCTTTGTGGGTTCAACTTCCTTATTATTCAGAAAGATTCAGTCAGGAAGTTTGTCACTGCTGTGTTTAATGTTGGCTCCAGGTATGCATTGTTCCACAAAAATAAATATTTATTCAAAATGCAGTCACTCTTACACTTTAGAATCAGCTTTTATCAAAATCACTGGCATTTCCCTGTACATACATACATACATACATACATACATTTATTTATTTATTTATTTATTTTTCTGGTGACATGTAATAAATATTGATACACCAAAAGACTCTATGTGTGAAAATATGGGAATAAAAGCTGAAAACTAAAGCCATATAGACGTTTCTTATGTTCACGTGTTCTATTCTGTGCCCACAATGTTAATTAAAAACAAACGGAACTAACAAAAGATAGCACATTTCCCACATAGTCACATAAAAAAGTCATTAGAAACATGGTGCAATTTAAAGCTATTTTTTTATTTCTTTAGGAAGATTGTAACCAAATTTCATTTTTTTCAATTTTGAAAACAAATTTCTAAAGTACAAAGAAAAGTACTGTTGTGTTGCATTTAATATTCTGGCATTTGTTCTTGCTGTTCTGCTTCACATAATTAAAAGGCCATTGAAAATAAAAGTAGTTTGCACTCATTTGGTTAACTCTAATTGAGCAAATATTATGCATATGTTGTACCAGGTGCTGGGAAGATGAAGATGAATAATTATGGTTCCTATCCTTAGGGAGCTCACAGCCCGTGTCAGAAGTAAACAGGTTACTGATGGTAATATAGGTAGCAAGAGAAGCACATTGTGCCTTGTGGATGCCATGTATTGATTAAGGGTCTGTCAAGTAATTCTGAGTGGCTCGTGGTGCACAGTGTGAAGGTGTTAAAGAAGGTGGGTTACAGGACTCATCCCACAGAGAAAAATGAATTATTTACTCTCCAAAGTTTCATTTACTGGAGTTATGCAAAAATGTCATGAGTAGTTAGTACTTTTACTTGCTGAATTTCTTGCAACAATGTAATTTTCAGTTTTTATCTGCCTGGTAGTGTTTTTATCAATAAACATATTCTAAGTCAAAATTAATTTGGTAGTTATTTGGGATTTTTGTTTAAAAATGAATCTCACCTAACCCCCAAGCTGCAACTTTCACAAGTGTTATATAGATGCAAAGAAAAACCTGAAGTTACAGAACATGTTTTGAATCAGACTTCATTGGTCTGAATGTATCCTCCTATTCTAGAGGCCTGGCCAGCCAAGTTTCCAGAGTTCTGCGTTTCAAACAAAATCATGTGCCATCTTGTTATTGTTGTCCCTGATAACCATTTGCTGTAACACTAACCCAGCTCTAGCCACTGCGACACTCACATCAATGTTATGGGCCAATTATTTCAAATTTTGTCTTTGTTTCAGTGGTGTTAATTGCCTGTGATGTTTTCATTTTATCATATAGATCTCTTTTGAAGGTACTTAAGTATGCATGAAGCTTTATCATCACTGAGAGTGTCAAGCCCCATCTTTATTGTCAATTTTTATCAAAATATATTTTATTTACATTTGTAAACCAAATGTCCCTTGCCTTTGTAGTCTATAGCTATAAAATAAAATTATAGTTTCTTTAATGGCTTTATTTCTTTTTTAGAATGGTCATTGTGTTCAATTAAAGGGAATCATTTTATCAAGTTCCACTTGGGGCTGTGTATACACACTGCAAACGGGTACTTTCCTCTGGTCATCTGGTCATTCCTTCTCTGCCCAGTGAGCTGCTTCATGTTTCACTGCAGTGGTATCCCAAACTTGGGGTTAAGATTGACTCTTGGGGGCGTGAGTATGTGTGTGTGTGTGTGTGTGTGTGTGTGTGTATGTGTGTGTCTGTGTCAGTGTGTATGTGAGTGTGTGTCGGCGTGTGTGAGTGTGTGCCTGTGTATATGTGTGTGAGTGTGTGTCTGGGTATATGTGTGTGTGTCTGTGTATGTGAGTGTGTGTGTGTGTGTCTGTGTATATGTGTGTGTGAGTGAGTGTGTGTCTGTGTGTGTGTGTCTGTGTATGTTTGTGAGTGTGTGCCTGTGTGTGAGTGAGTATGTATGTCTGTGTGTGTGTGAGAGTGAATGTGTGTGTGAAACTGTCTTAATTCTTTTATGTATAAAGCACAGAAATGCATAAAGTACATAACTATATGGTCTATCTCTGATAATACATCAAGAGAGGATGCTAGTAGGTAGAACTCTAAGAAGTGTTCTAGGGGTTTAAGGACAGAAATTATTGAGGAACATTCTTCCAATCCTTACCTTAGTGTGAAAACAGTGCTAGTCTGTTATTTTTATTTCTATAGTCAAGCTAGAAATGCTTTATAATATTTGATTCAATATTATGGGCATCCTGGGCTGGTGGGAAACATGATAATCTTTGGTTTAAGTCTCCACTTAGGGTTCCTTTTAAGGTACCTCCCTCCTGTGGTTTCTCTCCTGCATCCTGTTCACCCACTGGTGACCCTGATCCTGTCCAGTTCCACTCCTGGATACACTCATTCTACAGCTTTCACAATGCCCTCTCTGATTCAGTTTTCCACCCTGGAGGAGCTACTTTTCAAGGTCATTAATCCAAGGGTTTTCATTTCTCTCCAGGGTGACCTTGTCACAGTCCTCCAAAAAGAAAACCTTATTGAAACATTCTAACTGGACACAGTTTTCAAGTCTGTAGTATGTGATCTGAGATTTGCCTAAGAGTGTACTATCTGCCATTGCATCTAGGATGAGATTAGTTAAACCCAAATCAATTCACTTTTCATTTCCCTTCCATCTGATATGAAATATTGGCAGACCTCCCAGATAGCACAGCGATCATGGTGCCTGACATCCATAAAAAATTTAAGAAACAGTCAGTAAAATCTTTGCCAAGATACAATGGTTAGGAAATATTGAAGAAATATGTTATGACTTTATCTTGTGTTATATCCTCACGAGAGGGTTCCATCAGGACATAAGTCAGTTATTAGAGCAGATATGACATGATTTTATGGTCCTTCAAGTTATACATTAACAAGACTTGGAAAGTTTCTATCCTTTCTCAGCTCTTTAAATCATAGAATCTAATCTGATGTTGGACCATGGATGGGGAGGGCCTGTCAGAACTCTGGCAATAATAGTAGGTTTTAGAATGCACTACCACTAAAAATTAATTCAAAGTTGGATAAGTTAGGAACCTGAGTTTTGGCAGCACCCTTCTGTGCTGCAGTATGTAACTTCACTACTGCCTTGCTTCTGAATACACAACACGTACGCTTTGCCCTGTGCAGTCACATCATGCAAAAAATGCAAACATCTTAGCACACATTCAAGAATACTGCACACTATAAATTAGTTTTGTTACTGCATATATAGTGTTTTTAATGATGGAAAACAAGAGACTTTTTATATTTTCCTATCATTTTTCTTTCTTGTGGAATCATCAAATTAGTTCATTTTGGCTTGTATTGCAATTAAATTTTAATTTAAAAAGTTTGCTGTTTGTGTTGTTCATTTAAGTTTTTTTTTTTTTTTTTTTGTTAATCATTAAACCAATTTGGCCTGGAGTTTAGGTCAGAATTTCTAATAATTTCTGAATTGGCCCTAAACACACTTCAACCATCTTGTACCGTGTATTTATGCAACATGGAATTCTCAGCATTGATGATTACAAATCAAAATACTGATCACCATAAACTAACAAACAAAAAATACTGATCGTCTCTGAAAAGCCATGGACATGTTTTTTACTCTGTAGTATCAAAAGTGAGCAAACACATCCACGTCACCCCTGAAAATTTGCATTTATTTGTAATAAATTGCAAATTAAAGTTATTCTAGATAATTTCTGAAATGAAGTTTCCTTTACTTAGTTTTCTTTTCTGATTAAAGTTTTAGCTTTGTTTGACACAGGCTAGGACCGAATTGTAACTTAGGGTATAAAGCCTACAAAGACATGTTTATATGGCCACATTTTGGATTGTTACATGGCTTTCATTCTTATCATTGAAACCTAATGATTATTTCAAGACATGCTGAGCACAATAGAGTAAGTTAATTTTTATTTTTTAAAGTTTTCTTATGACTTATAATCAGCAAATGTTTGATTTTGTGTACTACTTTATAGTTAAATTTCTCCAGTGATCAAAAAAATGTCTAAGAAGCCTGAGTTTAGTTAACCGACAGGCTTTGGTACGCCTTGTGATTTCTTAATCTCTATAATGACAGTTGTAGATCTCAGAACAAACCATCATTGCGGATCGGTGTTTTTGGCAACTCAGCTCTGTGCCGGCTTGGGGACTACTCTGACTGCAGGCATTGTTATGTGCTCTTTTGGAGGATTTACTGCATTTGCATCCTAAGTCAAAACTGTCCCCACAACCATTTCTCACTTCAAAAAATAAAGGCATGCAACATGTTTTCCGTAAAAAAAAAAAGTTAGTTATCTAGTAATGTATATGTGAACGCAGATGTCTTTCAGAAACC
Organism: Lophiomys imhausi; assembly: GCA_907164525.1. Lineage (NCBI taxonomy): Eukaryota > Metazoa > Chordata > Mammalia > Rodentia > Muridae > Lophiomys > Lophiomys imhausi. The sequence goes on from CAJQZJ010032488.1 coordinate 2,772,906, forward strand.
AGACATTTAGATGGTCATCCTGCAGTGGGCACATGTAATGGGATGCTATTATTTTTCCGGTGGCTGGAAGTGGTGAATCATCCTAGTTGGTAATCACAGTTTGTTGGTTGTGAAGAAGAAGAAGAAGAAGAAGAAGAAGAAGAAGAAAAATTTTAAATACTGAATGATATTACTTAGCCCTCTGCCCCGCCTTGTCAGTGCCACTGCTGTGTCTCTTGAGAGATCCGATATGTTAGGGCATGTCCACTGGAAATTGAAGCTGTATAATCTATTACAATGCAAAATAGAAATCAGCCTCATGCTGTGGGTAGCATTGAAATAAGCTTGTTACATTTATAAAGATCGTGCTGATAAGATCCGGTTGGCCAACATATGGGCCCTGATGAGGCTGTGCGACTCTCATTTAATTTATAGTTACAGTGTCTACCTTTGAGGTTTAACTAGTTTTTCAATGGTATGTTGTTGCACCTGTTCAGTGCTACTAATTCCAGAGACTATTTCTTTTTTATCCTGTAGAATTATCCAGAGAGGCCAATTAAGGAAAAGAAACAGAAAGCAATTCCCAGAAATAAAAATGTGCTATGTCCTAAATATTCCAAGATAGAACAAGAGGGAAAATGAACGTGTCTTTGAATTTGCTAATGTGATTTAAATTCCAATGCCACTAAAATTGTTACATATGTCAGGATATTTTTAATGAGCTTTGTAAGTACATATCAATACCTAATGTAAATAATTCAGATATGTGTAAGGCTTTTTCTGTACAGACTAATGGCTACATGCAACTTTCCCCCCTTCACCAGAGAAAGTAGGGTTTCACACCTCCTGACCTCCATACTGGCTGGAGATGCCCCCATGCCCTTGCTTCCTCCCATCTGTGCTTTAAAACAGAGAGGTTGTAGCACACAGATGCCAGGATGACAGCCTCATAATTTTCCATGTCTGAAAAGATCCTTAAGTTGGTATTAAGATCTCAAAGTACTTTTTTTGGAAGAAAGTAGAGAAAAGTAGAGACTTTTTTTTCTACCTTTGTTTTAATCTGAAAAATAAAACAAGTTAGGAAAGTTTCAAATGATTTACTTGCTGATAGGTTTTAGGATAAAGCTCCAAGATGAGAGAGGAAGCCAAAATCCAGGCATAAGTTCTATGGACATTAAGAAGTCAAGAGAGTGGGTTGAAATACATGAATTAGAGTGAGTGGTCTAGCTCTCTCCATTTAAGTTTCATTTTCTGATTTAGTTTTTCCAAAGTTGTACTGTTTCCTATTGACTGGTGTAATGATATTCTTGAAGTGGACGTCTTCCATATTTATGCCCTCATTCAATTATTGTGGCAAACTTTGGCACTCTGGAATTAAATCTGACTAATTAGCGAAGAGTCTGTGCAATGTTTCTGCTTTTATTAGGAAGATTTCACAGGCTACAATTGCTAGATGCAACTGCAAAAATTTAATTTAGATGAAATTATAGTATATTATGGATACAATACTCAATCATGAGTAAGGAGCTGGGCTGTTAAAAGGAGATCTGACCAAGCAGCAGGTAAGTTCAACTATGGGATTCAAGGTTACTCCAGTGAGCCATGTGATTTCGGCTCCTCAAAGAATTGCTTTTCTCACTGCTTCAGTCATTTATGCCATATTTGGGTTTTCAATAGATAAATAAGTTCTACATTCATATTTTTCTCTTTTTTTCATTAATTTATTTGTTTATTTTACATCTCAATTGTAACCCCTGTCCCAGTCCCACCATACCCCTCTCCTTTCCAGATGGGTAATTCCAGTCATGAAACATAGGGAAAGCTGCAATGTTTTGTAAGCTTCACAACTCTTTGAAGTTTTGAAGTTACTCCATTTTTTCCTTTGTCTTCTTCTCAGTCCAGTATAACTCAGAAAATCCCTACCAAGAATGGATGCCTCAAAGCATGAGGGTAGAAACATCGGTAGCTTAACAATTATGGGTAAGATTAGAGAGAGTTTTATTTATTTCTTGTATTATTCTTTAGGGTTCTCATTTTCTAGTGGATATTTATAATTTACAGTAATAATTTATGAGCAAAAGTAAATGACACATAGAAATAGCCTTTTGGGACACATGAAAGTGGAAAACTGCTAACTATAGTTTTAAAAGGTCATAAGCACCAATTAAAATGGCACAAAATGTTCTGTCAACTACAACAAAAGCCCACAAGCGTCTTAGAATGACAAAGCTGAGCATCTATGTGTCTGTATTGGGTCAGCTGGACAAGTAAATGCCGAGGCTGGGATGACTTCCAATTCCTTCAAGCAACTGGAGATGACCAAGCATATCTCTATCCCTTGCTCCTTTGAGACATGTAACACTATGTAGCCCAGGTGGCCTTGAGTCAAATCCGTTCCCTCATCCGATGAACACTTGGGATCACAGGCAAGCACGACCATGTCCAGCCTAGATCTCTTTATAGTATAAAGGAGATTCACTCTCTAGAAGGGAACGGGTACCCATCACCAAAGAATTAAAAGAGACTGCTTTTCCTGTCCCTGCAAACAATAGCAGATGTTCGAGAAGGAGTTTGGGCTTTCTTGCTGATCTCTCTCTCTTATTTTCAATCTGAAATGTAGAGATGATGGAGAGAAGAAGGGAGTGGCTGTGGAGATAAAGAGAAATTAGTTCTTATCAGTCTGTGTTTTCTTAAGGGGGAATCAAGGATCCCAGCTTTAGAACTGAAGTTGGAAAAATGTCGCTGGTCAACATTGTCCTGTGAGTAGGACAAAGACACATTAGTGACCTCTGGGCAGTTGGTCTAGCTGCTGTTCAGGGTTCACATGGAGCTTTCCCATCATCCCTGCTTAGGAGGCAACAGAATCCTGACAGCTCTGACAGATAACTTGGTTGTTTTCTTACAGGAGCTCCATTTCCCAGAGATGAATTATGAATACTTTCTCTCCTTTTGTGCTTTCTTAAAATAAGGCCATCTTATCAGAAAATGTGTTAATTGAGTTATCATGCATCGCCTTATTGCTGGTTTTACACATTTGATAGGGACAAATTACTCTTTAGAAGCTGGCTTTCAGAGTATCTAGAGAGTGGCTGGTATAATACCACTAAAAAGTAGCACGGCAGGTCTGTGACTTAAGGAAGAGCAAGGAATGCTTAGAGTCAGCTTAAAAGCAGGCAGGCTCCTGCCTGAAATGGATGACTGTTCTTGATTCTCTCTTTTCTTGTCTCGTAATCAGCTTGACATTATGTGTCTATTTCTCCAGTGGCAAACTCCAGACGGCCCTCCCACTAAGTGTCTCTGCTGGCCTAACACTAGTCTTCCCAGCCACAGGCCAGGCAGGAAAAATTTAGCCTGTGACCAACATGCTGGGATATGGGAATGGAAGCAACAGCTGAAGGTTCTAATCTCACAATCTATGTCACACTCACTTCTAATGCATGGAAGTCACCTGTGTGTTCATTGACCGTGCAATAACAAGGAGTGGGCGGAGGTGATCCTCATCTTGGTAACCCCTCAACTCTTTCCAGTAACATTAGTAAGCATGGGAAGATAGATGAGGGGGGCTGGGAGGGGAATTTGATCTGAGTGATCTAAGTGGGTGGAGATCAGTAACTCCCTCTCTATTGAGTTCCTCTCCAGTTGTGTTGTGCACAGCTGCCCTGTTGAGTGTTTGACAGCTATTACTGAAAAGGAATATGCAGCAGGGTGAATCTAAAGGGGCCAGCTGGTCATGCAATGCTAAATCGGGAGAAAAGTAGGGTTTTGAGAGGTTTTGGAGAACAATCTAGTCTGAAAAGAATGTGTGAGGAACAGTCCTGAGAAATTCTAGGCTTACTTTCCAGTGCTCAACTTCCCATGCTCATTGCCTACCCACCCATATGTTGTCCATGTACAGTCAGGAACTTTGAGATCTCTCTCTGTAGGCAGCTGTTGCAATAAGACTTACTGGAAGCACGCGGCCAGTGTCTTTGCTTGACATTGCTCACAAGCCTGTCTGCTTCCTTGCCTTATTCCCATTCTTTCATCCCTAATGTTCTCAAAGATCCTTTAGATAGGATTTATGGGGATCTTCAACCTTCTTGGATCCCAAATGAAACTTTTAACAATGTTTGGAGGGATCGGCGTTATATGAAGTCCAAGGATCCAGGATATGGCTTTGGTTTTGTAATAAAAGGCTAGTGCCTTTCCCTACCCCGTTCACTTGCCCATTGTTGTTCAGTCTTGGCTTGCCTATTCTTTTTTCTTGTACCTTTGAAGGATTTTTTTCCCAGATGGCTTTTCCAGTGATTTGACAACAGCTTTTTTATCTTCTAAGCACCTAGAAAGCACTTTGTCTGCTTTTGAAAAAAAAGGGGGGGTGTCTATTTTCCCGTTTCATTAAGCAACATATAACTTTGAAAAGAACATGAGAAAGGACCCAGAAGGTCTTCTGGCATCTGAAATTCCCCTGAAAACTAAGGACCATTAGGGTTTTTCATGACATCAAAGAGTCACCCACATACTTAAAATGTACTGTTTTGGTTTCAGCTAGGATAGAGGAAGACCTTAATGCAATCTTATTTGCTTCAGAGTTTATCATAGGAATCAAAGCAAAGAGCAAGGGAGACAGAAGACAGAAGAACAGAGAGTTTGGATTCTTTCATCTTATGCTGCTTTTTGAAAGGACAAGCTTATGATGCTCCAAGAGTCTCAGAACTCTCTCTGCCTAGTTTAGGGCTAATTGCTCCCTGAGTGACTTGCCTAGAGAGCCTCCCCTTTAGCCTTTCTGGGTACAGTGAGGTGGACACAGCCACCAGGTGTCACTCTTGCTAACAGGGCTTTGTATCCAGAAGACCTACTGTGATTATGAATAGGTCATCTGGCTCATCTCTCAAGTAAGACTCAGATCCCTCACCTAGAGAAGATTGCAAGAAATAATAATTTCTGTTCTACTAGATAATTGCTAGCTTGAAATTAAAGAGCAAGATTTATCTAGGTCCTACAAAGATTGGCAACCTTAATGTACAAAGTTGCATCGTGAGCAAGCTGAAGAGATGGCTCAGTTTGTAAAGCATCTGTCATGCAAGGGTGAGGACATGAGTTCGGATCCCCAGAGCCCACGAAAAATGATACATTCAGCATAAGCCTGTAATCCTAGTGCTGGGGGATAGCGCACTGACTGACTGTTGGCGAACGAATCTAGCTGAACGAACCTGCAAAGTTCAGGTTCGGTGTGACTCCCTGTCTCAAAAAAATTAGGTTGAGATTGATTGAGAAAGAAACCAGATGTTGGCTTCTGGCTTCCACATGCATCTGCATATTTAAGCACAAAGGAACATAGGAACAAGTACACACACACACACACACACACACACACACACACACACACACACACACACGAATTTGAAAGTGAATGGGAGAGCAAGTAACTGAAGTTTTTGCCTGTTCTTTTTCAGCCATAATTTCAGGCTTCAAGTATGTCTTTGAATGGAGCTAAGGTGACAGTGGTAGTGCCAGTAGACAGTGTTCAGGAAAAGCTGGGTGGCATTCCCTCCAACACCAGTCATGACACTTTCAGAGCCACTTTAAAAAGCCTCTAAAATTTCCACTTCAACAACACCCGTTTCATTTGGTTGAATCCAAAGTTCATCCTTTGAGTTTTTATTTTTTATTTTATTTTTTGCCAACAACATGTATATGTTAGTTAACATTCAGACTGAAACCTTTGATTCAACTTCTTCATTGCATGGATGCAAAATCAGAAACAGAGAAAGGAAAGTCTGGATCTTACAAAATACGTCTTATTCCTGGTGGGGTGGGTCTGGAGTGACTCCTACGTTACAGTGGCTAATACTATTTCACAAGACTTAGCTGTCTTCTTTTCTCATTTGACATTGAGAAACATTGGGCTCATATCCTGTAGTCAATCACAATGGGAATATTTCACTACAGAAATGGGCCATCAGGACAGGCCTTCACTCCCTCTAGATGCAGGCACATCTGCACACCTTTTTACAATCTAGGCCTCCAGATCCCAACTCCACCTTTCAGTGACTTTTTAGTTCTGTTTCCTTGAAGATGCTTTCTTGGAGAATTACAGAAGGCCATCGGTACCTTAATGCTACCGATGGAGGTCTGGGAGCCATTACAGTCACACAGCATCTTGCTTAATCTGATACTTTCCATGTAGGCAGCAAAACTCCAGAGATATGAATCACTTGTTCATTCAGGCTTGCACATTTGAGCTGTACTTTATATGGCCAACATATAAAGTAAACATGTAATGTATATAAAGTTCTTATTACCACCTTCAGAGTGAGAAGCAGATTGCTTACCATCAATGCTAGCAGAAAATTTCAGGTTTGCATTTGTCTTCCAAATGTGCCAGACCACAGACAGTCAAATTGCAAGACCTAGGAGGAACATTTGTCAACTGACTAGTATCTCTTCCAGTGCAGTTCCAGTTTCTTTTCATTTTTTTTTTCCGACAGGGTTTCTCTGTGAAGCCTTGACTGTCCTGGACTCACTTTGTAGACCAGGCTGGCCTCGAACTCACAGAGATCTGCCTGCCTCTGCCTCCCAAGTGTAGGGATTAAAGGCGTGCGCCACCACACCCAGCTTCAAATTCCTAAACTAGCTTTAGGAGTCAGAATAAACCCAGTGTCCCATCTATCTCACAACTGGCCCCAAGGTAGCTTCTATTATATATAGATCCACAATACTCAAAATGTAGGTTTCTGGTGACTCCCAGGTGTTTTACAGCTGATATCAAAAGTCTAATTCTGTAACATATATGTGTATACACAACACATATAATAACACCTCATTATTCACACACACACACACACACACACACACACACACACACACACACACACACACACACACACATCATATTCCAGACTCTACTTGGATACCTAGCCACTCAATGCCTAGCACAGAGTTAGACTTCCTTAATTCCCAGTCCTACTCATCTGGAGCACAAAATTGAAGTCTACTGAGGTTTAATAATATACTTGTATAAATTACACACATCTGCTGGACCTTCAAATATCACCCGCTTTCCCATGAGCAGTTCAGGCTTCCTCCAAACATGGAATAAGGAAAGCAGAAATGATCTGCCTAAGTACAGACACTGGTAGACAAGATAGCACACGAGAGCTAAGGACAGAGAACACTTTGGGGAGGCCTATCTCACTATGCTCAAAACCCACACTTCCTGGACACAGGCGGTAGACAGGGAAGTGTTCCATGCCTGATTGGGCCATGTTATATGAGTATGCTAGAAGATACAATGTTGCATTTACCACAAACGCAAAGACAGTGTATTTCCTCTAAGGATTTCAATTTTAATTTGAAATTAAATAGTTTAGTTCAGCCTAAGCCCTTTCTATATGGTATTTTAAAAGTTTTCCCTCCCATATATAAAACAGCAATAAATAAATTATATTACTTTAACACCCTAATTTGAAATGTTTTTGTCTCTACTATGAGCTCCACTTGAAAGAAAACCTTGGCTGCTCACAAAAAAATAGTTTGAATTAACACTGAGGATTCCAGTGTCTTCAGCACTACCAAGTCCTCATTTTCTTTCAGACTACAAAGCAGCTGCTCTCCTTCTGTGATGGTTACTGACAATAAACCAAGAGAACAGTTTCACCTGCTTGCACTTGATCCCCTCTCATCTAAGAAGTACAACTTCTTGGCATATTCCAGACTTTTGCTAAACAGCTCACTGTGACAACCTTTCACAATGGCGACCTTGAACATGCATCATTCTTGTGAGATCGACATGATGGAGAATAGCATTAAACATGGTTAGTTTCCAAATGCCGTATGACAGAACACAAGGAACGAAAGAGCCCAGGTGTGGAATTTCAGTGCTGCATCTGATTTGCTTCACTTGTTCTTCTTCATTTGGCTTATTATCTTTCTACCAAGGAGTAAATGCTTATTATTAATTCCCAAGCAGGATTTCCTCAGCATAGATTGACCATGTGGCAAAGGCATCATGAGATGTTCTTCCCCTGAAATGGATGAAACTAGGAACTTAGTTATCTATACTTTAAATGTGCCGACTTGGGAGACATTATTGGCATTAACTGCTTGTATCAAAGATGTGATGACAGCGAATTTACCACTCTTGTCAGAGGTGCCTGAGAATCTGAATATATGGCTTGAATGACTAAATTACCATTGTCTTGTTTTCTCCACCTATGGAGAAAATATGGTTTTCATTAAGCATACATCTTACTAAACGCAGTGACCAATTGCTTTGTACGTATGCTTAGACTCTATTTTAGTTAATTTGCTTTGTATTAAAATTGTTCAATTAAACCCAGGAAGAAAAATAAGATGTTCTTCTGGTGCTTATATGAAAACAAATTTTCTAAATGAGTTCCTGTATACAGAGCATTTTTATCAGAAATTAATGGCCTTAGCCTGAAAAAAAACTCACGATACTATAAATAAGTTATATTTAATGATCCTTTTGACACAGATCTTACCTCAGTAGTCTCAATCCCAGAAGCAAGGATGGAAACAGAAAAGAAGCGGAATGCAGGTTTTCAGGTGGAGAGTTGGTTAACTGCCCCTGGTTCCCCTGTTTATGCTGCAGACTCAGTGGCATGCCCAAGAGTTTCAGTTAAGCTACCTTTGCAAAACTAAGTTCCCCTTGTGAAATTCTCACAAGAAGCAGAAATTGAGTAATATGAAATGAGATAGTGAATAAAAACTCTTTTGTTTTCAGTGCAAATATACGCCTAACTTCATTTCTTTGCCATTCTCTGTGATTCTGAATCACAGATGAGTGTTGTGGGGTTGTGATCTAGGTACACTTGCTTAAGTGGAAGTAAATACACCAACAGGCTAAATGACAGAGCGTCTCATATGTTTCATGAAGCCTGGAAGATGTTCTTTGAACTAAGTTTCAATGGCAGAATGTTTGAATGAAATTAGCACAGCATTTTCAACTGGTTTTCAGAACACTGATTTATTTTTTATCTTTGCTTGTCTTCCCTTCCTTCCTTCCTTCCTTCCTTCCTTCCTTCCTTCCTTCCTTCCTACCTTCCTTCCTTCTTTCCTTCCCTCCTTCCTTCCTTCCCCCCTTCCCCTCTTCCTTTGTTTTTTCTTAACTTTCTTTTCTGACAGGGTCTTACTATATGACTTGCCTGGCTTAGAATTAGAATTTGTTAGCCAGGTAAACCAGAGTGGCCTCTAAAATCACAGAAATCTACCTTCCTCTGCCTCTCAATAGTTATAATCAAAGATGTCTACCATTGTGCCCAGTCTAACACAGGTTCTTAAAAGTCTCTTATTTGGTCAAAGGATTTGACAAATGCTTTGATAAGGTTTTATCTCCAGTTTTGGAGATTTGTATAAAATAAGTGCTTTTAAATACTACAGTTAAAGGGAAAATTTAAAAATGAAATTAATCTTCTAACAGTATCTCCTGATGTTTCTGGAATTTCAGAATCATCCCTGGAACTGATGTCCAGGCATCCTGGAGTGTGAATATGAAGAGATCACATCCATTCCCAGAACCTGTAGAAATGGCTCACTCTAGGGGATCTTTTAAACAAAGAGTGTGGTTTAAGCTGAATGCTTGAGTTCCTTCCAGGGGTTTATGTGTCGGACAGAGGATGATGAACACACTTGGAATCTTTAGACAGGAGTCTCTAATTTCTCTGGTTGTGTTGTCAGCACAAGACATGTCCAAAAGGATTAGCAGTAGCCCTGTTACTTCTTTGGGATGAAATCCTTAGAAGCTTCTACTTGATCTCCTTAAACTTCACCCATGAGCCTTTCCCTTTTCTGGTTGTGTTTGGCATCCTTTCTGTGTAGCAAGCCATAACTCCCAAAAAATAATTGCAGGGTCTTGTGCACCTGAATAAACTTTAATTTCAGAAACCCTAAATGTATATGGGAAGCAAGATGACATGGATCAGCCTTCATATAACTTAGCATTTAATGATGCAGGTCATGAAACAACAAGAAATATTTGCCTTATAAATTGATGATTAAGTTGAAATTTTGTGTTTATTTAAGGTGAAGTGTAGATTTCTGGTAGACTAGTAGCAATAAAACTGAGTATAGATTAGGGAGATGAGAAACGTTTGTGATACATATTTGGGTCACATTTCTTTATCCATTATCCATTTGTTTGTAAATGGACATCTAGGCTGATCCCATTCCCTATGTACTATCAACAGAACAGAAGTAAATGTTGATTTGTTTAAAAGTAAAGTAAAGAAGTCATGGCATTTGTTGGAAAACATAAGGAAGTAGAAACCATTAAATAAAGTAAACCAGACTCAGAAAGAGAAATAATGCATGTTTTCTTCCATATGTAGATCTTAGATTCTAGATTTTACTTCATATGAGTGTGTGTGTATATGAGAGTGTTTAGGCAGTTTAGGTCATGAAACTAGAAAGGGAAGTATGAGAGGGGAAGAAGAGAGAGTAAGGGGGTGGGAGTCAGAATAGAATAGAAAATAGGGACATATAATACATAGGGCAGGAGTACAGGAGGAGGTCACTATGAAGGGGAAAGATGTCTAACAGAACCAGGCATAGGAGACTGGGAATTTGGAATAACAAAAAAGACAAAGTATGTATGGAAATACCATAAGGAAAACAATTATTTTGTCCAAGCAAGATGGCTTATTGTGAAAAAAATGCTTGCTGCCTAGCGTGAAACCTGAGTTGAATACCTGGGACCCACATGGAGACAACCTACTTTAACAAGTTGTCCTGTGACTTCCACATGTAAAACTTGACATGTAATTGTGTGCTTGTATACACATGTACACACACACACACAATAAGTAAATTTTAAAATTTTAATGAAACCTTTGGTGTGCTACTTTATGATGATTTAATAATTTTAAAAATTTGAAAAGAAAAAGCAAGACTAGGGAAAGTCTTGAAGGATGGGTAGTACTAGGAAGAAAAGAAAGACTGAACAAGACATGATAAATTTGGAGATGAAATGTCCACTGATAGGAGAGAGAGAGAGAGAGAGAGAGAGAGAGAGAGAGAGAGAGCAGAATTTGACCATAGGTTTTAGACTGTCTGCTGAGTGATTTTGAAGATGCCTGAAGTGCAGTGTTGCTCACTACCAGTAGCATTCAAAAGGCTTTCAGACCCTCTTAGCTTTCTCTTCATCTCAATCTTGTCATTCCATTGTAGAGTGTATGGGATGAAGTCCAGTCAAGCTGGAGAATTTTTCAGGTCAAGGTCGATATCAGAGTCAAGAGATAGGGTTTCTTTTATATATGCATTATCAGCTATAAACTGGACTCCTTATTATATACTTGCCAGAGATAGTGTAGGCACAAATATCCAAATAATTACACAGTGATGCTCACAGCATCCCCAGCCTGTAAACAAAACAGAAATGTTTCCAAAAGATGTGTACTTATACAATGGCATATTATGCAGCAGTGAATCTGAAGAAATGATTAGCAATGCAGTAACAATAGCTGAGTGTCAAAAATAATTGATGAACAAAAGAAACTAGACATAAAAGACAACTTGGTATCAATAAAGATGAATTTTAAAACATGTGAAACTGTTCGCTGGTGACAAGAGGCAGGATGCTGCTTACCACGGGGGTGATGACTAGTGGAAGCTCATGGGATCCTCTGTGCTCTGAAATGCTCTGCTTTTGACTGATGCAGTACAAATATGACTGTATACAGTGTGTCAGAGCCGAATACTTAAGGTCTTTTACACAAGTTTTAGTTAAAAGTGATTTTTACCAAAATATCCAAGTCACCACTGTCATTATCTTTCCTTGTCATGAAAATGCATTTTTACTTTGAACAAATCACTCAGTCTCCTTATGTCCCATGTCTCTTATCTATAAAATGAAAATATTTGCCTGTATTTTCCTCAAATTTTAGTAGAAATCATATTTCTTTCCTTTTCCTTTAAAAAAAATTTACTCAAATTACATCTTGATCACAGTCCCCTCCCTTCTCCCCTCCTAGTCCCACTCTTCCATCCTCTTTCCCCTCTCCCTCCTCTCTTTCTTCTCAGGTGAGGGGGCATCCTTATAGAAAGGTATTATCATCAGGTTGTTAGATGTGATTCCAAACTCTGGTGTCATTAAAAATGTAATACTTATTTATCTGACAATGTTCATGGTCTAATTATACAGTTTAAGTGTTCTAGACACCAACTCTTCTCTTTGTATGTTTACTGATAGGAGGTCTTTGAGGAGGTGATGGAGAAATGAAAAAAGGAACCTAACTTTCAATTTCTCTCCTTATTTCTACGTGGCAATGGTTTTGGTAGAAAAAACAAAGAGCATTGGAGATCTTTCCATCTTCTGATGTCTTCTTCAATTTCTTTCTTCAAGGACTTAAAGTTCTTGTTGTACAGGTCTTTCACTTGCTTGGTTAGAGTTACCCCCAGGTATTTTATATTGTTTGTGGCTATTGTGAAGAATGTTGTTTCCTTGATTTCTTTCTCAGACCACTTATCTTTTGTATAAAGAGGGGCTACTGATTTTTTGAATTAATTTTGTATTCAGCCACTTTGCTGAAGGTGTTTATCAGTTGTAGGAGTTCTCTGGTGGAATTTCTGGGATCATTAATGTACACAATCATATCATCTGCAAGTAGCGATACTTTGACTTCTTCCTTTCCAACTTGTATCCCCTTGATCTCCTTTAGTTATTTTATTGCTCTAGTAAGAACTTCAAGTACTATGCTGAAGATATATGGGGAGAGTGGGCATTCTTGCCTTGTCTCTGCTTTTAGGGGAAATGCTTTAAGATTCTCTTCACTTAATTTGATGTTGGCTATTGTCTTGCTGTGTATGGTATGGCCCTTATATGCCTGCTCTCTCCAGGACTTTTAGCATGAAGGGGTGTTGGATTTTGTCAAATGCTTTTTCAGCATCTTCAAGATGATCATGTGTTTTTTTTTTCCAGCTTGTTTATATGGTAGATTATGTTGATGGATTTTCGTATGTTGAACCACACCTGAATTCCTGGGATGAAGCCTACTTGATCATAGTGTATGATACTTTTGATGTGTTCTTGGAGTCAGTCTGCAAGTATTTTCGCATCTATGTGCATGAGCAAAATTGGTCTGAAATTCTCTTTCTTTGTTGGGTCTTTGTGTGGTTTAGGTATCAAGGTGACTGTGGCCTCATAGAATGAGTTTGTTAGTGTTCCTTCTGTTTCTATTTTGTGGAGGAGCTTGAAGAGAATTTGTGTTAGCTCTTCTTTGAAGGTCTGGTAGAATTCTGTGTTGAAACCATCTGGCCCTGGGCTTCTTTTGGCTGGGAGACTTTTAATGATTGCTTCTATTTCCTTAGGAATAGCTCTACCTCAAGACTCAGCCATACCACTCCTGGGTATACATCCAAATGATTCCTCACCAGTCCACAAAAACATTTCTTCAGCTATGTTCATAGCAGCTTTATTTGTAATAGTTAGAAACTAGAAACAACCCAGATGTCTCTCAACCAACAAATGGATAAAAAAAGCTGTGGTACATTTACACAATGGAATACTACTCAGCTATCAGAAACAAGGATATCATGCAATTTTCAGCCAAATGGATGGAACTAAAAAAGCTCATCCTGAGTGAGTTAACCCAGACCCAAAAAGATGCACATGGCATGTATTCACTTATAACTGGATTTTGGCCATATAGTACAGGATAACTGTCCTATAACCAACAGACTGAAAGGAACAGGAACATAGACTTTGTTACTTGTTAGTGGGATACTTTGCCCTAGTGGAGCTGCCATTTAGGCCCCCAATGCAAGAGGAAGCTCTTAGCCCTCTTAATGGTTGTTGAATTGAAGAGGGCTGATATGGAGGGCACCCCACACTGGAGGAGTAGGATAGGTGGGAGAAAGCAGAGAGGGAGGGAGGGTAAGAGGGTGGGACCAGGAGGAGTGGAGGGAGGGGACTGTGATGGAGATGTAAATTTGAAGGAATAAATAGACATTAAAAAAAGAAAATTAGAAAAAAATAGAAAAAGATAAACAAAGAGGAAGGACAAAAATATTAAGAATACATACTATGGGACTGGAGAAGTGGCTCACCAGTTAACAAAACGGCTGCCTACAGATTGGGAAAAAATCTTCACCAACCCCACATCTGACAAAGGGCTAATATCCAAAATTTACAAAGAACTCAAGAAATTAAATGCCAAGAAACCAAATAGTCCAATCAAAAATTGGGGAAAAGAACTAAACAGAGAATTCACAAAGGAGGAATTCTTAAAGGCTGAGTGACACTTGAAGAAATGCTCAGCATCCTTAATCATCAGAGAAATGCAACTCAAGACCACTCTAAGATTCCATCTCACCCCTGTCAGTATGGCTAAGATCAAAAGATCAAATGACAACACATGCTGGCGAGGGTGTGGAGAAAGGGGTACCCTCCTCCATTGCTGGTGGGAATGCAGGCTTGTGCAACCACTATGGAGGTCAGTCTGGCGATATCTTAGAAAACTTGGAATAGCTCTGCCTCAGGACCCAGCCATACCGCTTCCAGGTATACATCCAAATGACTCCTCACTGAATCACAAGGAAGTTTTCTCATCTATGTTCATAGCAGCCTCATTTGTAATTGCTAGAAACTGGAAACAACCCAGATGTCCCTCAACTGTAGAATGGATTAAAAAACTGTGGTACATCTACACAATGGAATACTACTCAGCTATCAGAAACAATGAAATTATGCAATTTGCAGCCAAATGGATGGAACTAGAGAAGTTCATTCTGAATGAGCTAACCCAGACTCAGAAGGATGCACATGGCATCTATTCACTTATAGTCAGATTTTATCTATATAGTACATGATATCTATACTACAACCAATGCACCAAAGGGAACATGGACATAGACTTTTTTTTTTTTTTTTTTTTTTTACTCCCTATCCATGAGACATTTTGCCCTAGTAGTGCTGCCTTGTGGGCCCCCAGTGTATGAGGAAGCTCTTGGCCCTCATATGACTGCTGAACTGGGGCAGAGGACTGTTATGTAGGGACACTCTACTCCAGAGGAGCGGGATGAAATGGTTAGGGGGTAGAGGGTAGGAGGGCAGGACTGGGAGGGGTGGAAAGAGGACACTATGATGGAGAAGTAACCTGAAGCAATAAATAAACAAACAAAAAAATAAATAAATTTTAAAAAAAGTTTTGGCTGTTCCTGCAGCCTGAGTCTGATTACCAGCATCAACACCTCATAATATTCTCTAACTGCAGGTACCGAGGATCCAATATTTTCTTATGGTCTATAGAGGACCAGGCATGCTTATGGTACATAGACACACATAGCAAAGCCACTATTATTGGAGGGATGCATTTGTACATATTCGTTTGCTGATTTCTGTACCAGCAGAGAGCTAAGTACAGACCTGAGCTTGGTATTGCTAAGCATTACCTGTCTCAATGTTTTGTAAACATTGTTCTCCATCACCTTCTGATTGATTGAAGAAAGAGCTGAATGCCCTATAGCAAAGGCAGGAGAGAATAGGCAGGACTTCTGAAGAGATAGGAACTCTGGGAAAGAAAAAGGGCACAAAAGGATTTGCCTATGGAGCATGGGACACACAGGAAGTTGGATGTTAAAACTGAGGAGAGGTAAGTAACTATGTGGCAAAACACAGAGCAAACATAGGTTATAAGAGTTAGCTTGGAATAACAGTAAGCTAAGGCCTAAAGCTATCATAAATAAACATGTCTCTGTGTCATTATTCAGAGCTAGGTGAGACATAGAAAATCTCTATGGTTATACCCCATTCATAAAATAATCAACAAAACAAAATTGAAAAGTTTCTTGCAAGACCATTTTTTAATTATATATAGTTGAATATTCAATGGGTATGTTAACTTGAATATCTAAAAATTTCAAGGTGCACACCTTTAATCCCAGCACTTGAGAGGCAGAGGCAGATGGATCTCTATGAGTTCAAGGCCAGCCTGGTCTATATAATGAGTTCTAGGACAGTCAGAGCTGTCTCATAGTGATACCTTGTCTCAAAAAGCCAAACAAAACAAACACTGAAAAATTCATGTGATGATTAAAATAATTGCTATCGTTTATTAGCTATTTTACAGTCAGGCATCATATTTGTGTTGTATATTTGTGTAAAGTTCATCTTATAGAATCTTCCCTGTCAGCTCATTGAGTTTTGCTAAAACATTTTGCAGCCAGGGAAAGTTTCTGTGAGATGTGGCTTTGGTGCCTGAAATTTTTGGCCTGCAAAGCTTCTGGTTTTCATCCACTCTGCTCCCTCCCACTGACTGAGCCTTTGGAGCACAGCTTTTCTGTCATTACCTCCCACCTAGATGGGTATGGATGGCACTGACCGCTGAGAGCAGCTCTGCTATTACGCAAATGCCAATGCCAAATAGTCTATCTTTTGTACAATACAAAGCACGCATTACTAAGAGAATATGTGAAACCCATCTCAGGGATGATGACTCATTGCCTCTCCCTATTTGCTCTGTAGAGAATGCCTGGTGGAAAACTGTGTCTTGTGGAGAAGCCATTGCTTCAAAGGATTGAAAAGTTTCAGCACAGGCAAGAAAGACAGCTAAGGAGTCATTGCTTATATAAGACGTCTTGTGATCAGACTTCTAGGGTCTCTTTCAATCTCTCACAGCTGATTCAGGTTCCTCATATCCAACTCTTTTAATGTGTGTGTGTGTGTTGAGACAGGGTTTCTCACTGGGATGGTTTCTAGGGCCAATTAGGCAAAGGTGATTAGCTATTTGAGCCCCATGGACCTACTTGTCTCTATCTGTCAAGGGTTAGGATTACAAGTGTGTACCAGTGTACTTAACTTTTGTAATGCATTCTGGAGGAGCTTTGTGTGTGAGTGTGTGTGTGTGTGTGTGTGTGTGTGTGTGTGTGTGTGTGTGTGTG
>CAJQZJ010032488.1:2789772-2819727 GCA_907164525.1 Lophiomys imhausi
TGTGTGTGTGTGTGTGTGTGTGTGTGTGTGTGTGTGTGTGTGTGTGTCTGTGAGTGATGAACTCAAGTTCTCGTGTTTGCAAAGTGAACACTTTAGGAAGCACTTTACTGAACTAACCCATCTTCCCAACTCAAGACCATGGATCTTTATCTGGGATTGTGGAATATCTTAACAGAAAACTTTACTAAACCAAGTAAAGAAATACAAACGTTGTACAAAAATAAGAGCATAAATTAATTACAATGCCAAGAAACAGGGGATGGAAGGTTGAAGTTGATATTGAAATTGTAAGAATCCTTAAAAAGAACAACACATATTCCATGACAAATTAGATTAGGGAAATCAGGGTTTGGGCACAAAACAACAATAGGTCTTTTTGAGTCCTTCACAAGAGAAAAAGGGATTGGGCATCAGGCCCCAAGCACATAGTGATTAATAAAGAGAACAGAGGATCAGCTTTCTGCTTCTGTTTCATGGCCTCATCAGTGTTGACAGAGTTTTCCCTTCTTTCATTTTATGTAAAAGAGGAATGTGCAAAGGTCCAAAGTAAATGTGGTAAGACCTAATATTGATCATCAACCTTTACAGCAATGTCAGCTTCCCTGTAGGCTGTCTGGTAGATGTGTAGGCTGCAATGTGGAGTCCAAATGAAGGATTTGAGAGAAATCAGTGTTCTGAGTGCCTGGGGTGCTTGTAAGAGTGCTAAAATAATCTTAGAAATTTTGTGGTTCTGGCTTTGTATTTCCTCTCTTCTTTGTTCTGCTATCACTTACCAGAGCCTTTTGTCTCATCCATAAAAGAAAGACAGAGAAAATAGTTTGTCTCCAAGGTCCTTCCCTGCTTTCACAGCCTAAGACTAATCCTTACATGCCAATGCAGCCCTTTATGCTATCTGTAATACCACAGTGCCCAGAGGGAGAAAACTAGGCTGTAGTGTAGAATTATGAATTTGACCTTTGAAATTTCAACTGTTTTGATTGTATTTTTACTGTTCTCCTAAGGGAATGGTTCCCATAGCTTTCGAATTTGGAAACTAAACATAGTCCTTCAAGTGAATTTGTGAAAATGACTATTATCCATCATTCAACACTGAGGTTTGTCTCAACTGGTTAGAGGGCATGTGGCTATTTGAGGTGGAGGAAAGGAATCAGAAGAGAAAGTTTATTATGCGAAATGCTGCTCCTACTAGAAATCTCTGGAAACTCAGCCTCTTGAGCTCAGTGGGATTTGGAACCACTTGGTGTTTGAAATAATTCACTCTTGCCTAAAGGTATAAAGTATCTTTTCAATTTCCCCCTCAAATATTACAAACTGTCCCAGATATTTTTAAAAAACCTATCACTATCTGTATGTGTTATTTTAAAAAAGAGTCAGCAAGACACAGCTAACAATAATTTTAAGGCCTTGTGATTGTGTTTGCAGTCAATTTGAGAAACAGTGTGAAATATATGTTAAGCATTGAACACAGTGAGACTTATCCACTTATCTTTTTGAAACTACAAACAATCCTGGATATTTTTTGTAAAAACTCCAAAATTTAACTTCAGCCACATCTATACTTTTAGATACTTTTTGGAAGTGAGTTTTCCCTACTGTGGACCTCTAGATCCAACCGTGACAGTTTCAAACTCTAATCCTTGCATGGAAACTGAGGACTATTTGAATCATGTGGGATCTAGTGAGAGACTGGCCCTTTTCATAGTTTGCCAAATAATAAAAATTTTATCAAAAATTATGTGAATGATAACTGTGGACAGAAATATCATATTGATTTCTTCAGGATATTTTGAAGATGCAGCGCATCGTCATATATACATGCTGTATATATGAAGGCACAAACTTCCATCCATAAAGGATTTAAGTCTCTGGTCATGACATCTTTCCAGATTAAACTCTTGTACTCATATATATTAATTGTCAAAAAGAGCCCTAAACATATTTAAGACTTATCATAATCTGTTGTGTCATACTGGAAAAACAGCTATTTATTTTCTGCTTCTTAAATGTCTTCTTGTGAACATAAATGATAACCAGTTTGGAGGACCAAAAATACATCCTATCCCCCTAAGTTCTTTGGAAACAGATTCTGAAATAGATAATTGGTGGTATTGAAGTCTTAAAGAACAGTATCTTTGGTTGATATCTGAAGAAAGATTAAATGAAGAAAGAACTTGACCTATTATTATCTAGTTATCACAGAGCCTCAGCTATGTGGCTAGGCTATCCTTTTAAGCTTGTCCCAACCAAGGCAAAATATCCGACTCTTTGTATTCCTTTTATCCTGAACTGGACAGTCACTAGAGGCAGGTAGCATTGGGGGACAGGGGACATATACTTTAGTGACAGAATTCTTGACTGAAAAAAAAATCTAGTAAGCAACTCTGGTGAGAGCAGGGTATAGACTGTAGTTAATGGCCCCATCTGGAAGGGAGAAAATGACCTTCAAACAACAGCATCCACTTCAGTCCAATCTTTGTGCTACTCAGATTCACCTGTTTACATAAGAACTTCCCCAATCCCAGAATGGCTCCTCTAGGATTCTGGTTAATCTCCTTTTCTTCAGGAATTTACAAGAGGATTACTGGCATCAAACACCTATCCTCATTTCTGTGGTTAGCCTCAGGAAACCAACTCATTCTTCCCCCCTTATTTTACCCTGCTGAGCTGTTGAAGGCACAAACTTCCATCCATAAAGGATCTGAGTCTCTAGTCATGACATCTTTCCAGATTAGACTCTTGTACTCATGTATTAACTGTCAAAATCTCACAAGGAATTGCAAGAAATGCTCAGGGATCACTTCCCTGTTGGGCTTCATGTTCCTGTTGGAAATCTTCCACCTGATTACCAAGGTCATTTGTTCCAACAATGATAGTCACTCCCTTCCTAGTTTGCTAGGCTTTTGTATACTTAGTTTAATAGGAATCCTTTGCATTCCTGGTGGATATATTATTCATATAGAGTCTAGCATCTCTAAACCAAAAGAGAAAAGTTCAGAGAAGCTGAGCTGAGATGCATAGCTTTTTCCAGTGTGTCCCTGGAAGTAGAGGTCTTCTTTTTCTATGCTAGTCTTTGTGTACAAAAAACATTTCTGTTAGAAGCTCAAAGGCTTCTAAATGCACTGATTGACAGTATTCACTATCCTCACAGAGCATCAGCTAAAGGCTGGTGCTTTATTGATTTCAAAAGGAAATCTGGACTCTCCAGCTGGAAGCCTTGTGCATATGCTAATTCCATGGTCACAACTCTATTCTATGACTCTGTTGTTTGTTTTTGTCAACAAGACTCTTAGCCTCTCTCTTTTTATGCAAGAGGGAAGATACATTTTTTATGAGATTAGTCAGAAAAATTGAGGAAGCTTCTTAGTATACAGCATAGCACAATAAAAACATACAAACTAAGCAAAACAGAAAATATAACAAAAAATGATTTAAGAAGTGAGGAAGATAGTCATGTTACAATGTAGAGTATTTAAGATATGACCTTTTCCCTTTGAAAGTACTGGGAAAGCTAAGCATGTTGTCTCATATCTATAATCCCAGGCTGAGGTAGGAGTATTCTCATGAGTATAAGACTGGGATTGACCACACACCCAGTACAGGCCAGAACATTATAGAGTGAGAACTTGTCTCAAAGAATCATAGTGTCAATGCAAACAAATATCCAAAAATAAGGGAATAAGAAGCTTTTAGACTGAGAAAGGTTTATTACTGATGGTTCTCGCTTGCTCTCTCTTTCTCTCTTCCTCTCTCTCTCTCCCTCCCTCCCTTTTAATCTGTCCCAATCTAACATACAAAATGTTTAAGATGACAAGGCTAAAGTAAAGAGGAAACAATAATCACTGATGTTACAAGAAATTATTATTTGCTGAGCACAGTTCTCTCATCCTTATGTTTGTAACACAGGAAACTGCTTGCTTTTCTGTTTTACCACATTACCAGGGAAGACAAGATGTCTGGCCAATTCCTTTCATGTCCCTAAAACATTATCAGTTGTTCTGTAGAGAAATTAGAATAGTGAGCTTGTGAATCACCCAGCAGCACGCTGCATTCCCAGGAGCCACTTTCACCAGGTCTGATTGAGTTACATTTGGGCCTTTTCAACAGAAGTCTGAAATGCAAGAGGTTTTGTGAGGCTTCCTGGTAGAAAACGACTTGACTGACATGGATACAGTGGCCCATTTGAACAGGTATTGACCCACTGATACTGCAGTGGAGTGAAATTCTTGGCTGTTAAAAAGGTCACCATTATAATAACTTCTTGTGAGATACATTTTGTGATTTTTTTTTGAATCCATGCACTTGTCAGGCAGAGGAAGCATCCTTGTCCAATTGACAAGTATTAAAGAGTAGATCCTATTGAGTCTCCTTTTCTGTGTTCACTGAATGAAAGACAGACAGCAGCAGCACAGAGAACTGGTTGAGGATATTAAGGATGATTCACATGCTTGGGCGGCTTGATTTGAACTCTGACTTTCCATTTGAGCACGCTGACAACTCTAAAGGCATTGTGTCTCTCCATGAGTGAGAATGCCAAGCAGCTAACCATGAAATACAAAGAGCATTTCAAAGTAATTTTTGAAAAATGAAATGTGAACAATAAACTCATCTATTCAATTTAGCTCCTTTTTATTGACAGAGGGTTCCATCTGGATGTCTAAATGAAGAATTCACTAGCATATTTCTTCAGGTATTATATACTGACTTTATTTTTATAAGAATTTTGATTAAATGAACTTTTTTCCCCTCTTCATGTTTATTCAGAGGGTTCTCCCCCCCCCTCACCAAATATCTACAGAGGATGTTGTATAAAACAAATGAGATAATTCACTGAGAGTACTGTGCAGACACAAAGCACTGTTTTTCTTTAAAAAGATCATGGAAGCATGGAGAAAGCTAATTGAGTTTCCTGCTATGATAGCACAGGTCATTCGAGAAGAGTAATCTATTTCTCTGTAGCCCCCATGGATACCAGCAAAGCCAAGTTGAAGGCACTTGTTGATGTCAATGGTATTTAATCATTGTGTGTACCCTATATTGATTCTTCCCAATCCTCTCTCACTAGATTTCTACAAAGAATTTCTACCAGTATGTTTTTGTAGCTCAAACACATATGATAATGACTGTACAAAACTTACCTGTCTTTCTTTTTGGGCTTTACTCCATGGTAGAAATCATTTGGCGGGAGGTGTTCCTTTCTTGGTGATCCTGACTGTGACTCTCCAACCCTTTAAAACATTTCAGAGTGGCTCATAAATTAAACAGAGTACCCTATCAGTCAGTCCAATCTCACTTCGATGTCTTTTCCACACTTCTGGTTATTAATTCCAAGCTATATTTCCACTGGGACTGCAGCTTCTCATACCAATGCTGTCACAAAGACCAACACGTGGACTAAAACAAAAGTGTGCAAATAATTGAACATATTAAGGAAGTCTTTTCTTCATTTGCTGTACAAGTCACCTGAAGCAGGTACTCTCTGAGGTGTCTACTGACAGCACGGGGAGCTGTTAAGAGTCAGAGAGTCTCAATCTGGTTGAGCTCAGCAGCCATTTCTTATGGAATCAATAAAATAGGATTCTTTTTCATTCTTCCACCAGGAAAAGACCATATGTTTGAAAGCCCCTAGACATTTGCCATGAGCTTGTGTTTGCAAATTCTCAGTGAGTCTTCAAGTCTCATTGTTGTTTGCCATGATGTTGAAAATCTGTGTCTATGAACCCTGGTTATAAAGCAGGGAGCACTCTCTGCCTAGGGCATTTTTGGGAGAGTTTATAGCCTCACTCAACTTTACCAAGACCATTTTTACTACTTTGCTAGAATCACTAGACTGGTACCTTGAGGCATAAAGTGTCTCTCAACTCCAGATTTAACCATAATCTCATGCCACATCTCATTTGGACAATTATACCACTTGTAAGAGAGAGAAGACTCCAACAATCCAATCAGACAAGGACACGAAGCATTGAGGAAAGAGGAGAGTGAGCCACTCTTCTTTATCTTCTTCTAGCCTGGAAACCCAAGATAAGGTCAGTAATCCCTTTAGGACTAGACCAAAAGTTAACCTGTACCCACAAATGGCTTTGTCACCAAAGGGGCCTAACTGGCTTGTCTGAGGATGACAACCAATGTGGATAGGAAAGCACTCTGTTCATTGTGACCAAAATTATGGGTCTCTGTGAGAAGTGACATCCACAGTCTAGGTGGGCTGAAAGAAAGATATGCACCATTGAAAGCTGTTTTCGTAAAGTGTTGACTAGCAGGTGAGTAACAGCATGTAGAATGTGTGGTTTTCTTCCATAGCTGCTGCCCAGGAAGGTGAGTCACCTGACTAAGACATACTTAATGGGCACCCACTTTCTGCTCCCAAGCCTCTTCATTTTCTGGTGCTTTGCTCTGTCCCCGTTTCTCCCTCTCCTTCTCTTTTCCCTTTTCTTCCTACAGCCCCTGCCTTCCTCTTTCTTCTTCCTTCCTCCTATAAAGGTATGATAACCTTAAGATGATGACTCAGAGGACTTGAATCTGGATTCAGCCACTTTCTACAGCTTTTTCAGGCATTTTTTCTTCTCAAGAACATGACTCATTGTGACGACAGGTACTTACTGTCAAAGATTGCTTTTCTCCTGCCTGTGGGTTTCAAAAATTGAAACTACAGCCCTGTTGTTTACGGACAGAAAGCGTGGTTAATTTATATTCTACTAGGGTTTCTTTTAACAGCGCAGCAATTAGCTGAACACCACATACAACTCTTATCAGAGACTTCACAGTGTTCTTGTATATTTGGTAGCACCTGGAGAGTCACAGGTTGTCCCCTGACATGTGACACAGTATAAGAAATATTCATTGTTCAGAAATCCAGTTCTGCATGGAGACAAATATGAGGCCGAGGAGAAAGATTTTTGTTTTCCCTTGAAATAGGACTTAACAGCCCAACTCCTTCTATCCTCTATGATTTGCAAATTTTAAATTAACAAGATTTCTTCAAAATAAATTTATATAAAGTATGATTTCATGGATGAAGAATTAAGATGCAAAGAGAAGTTGCCCTCTGACTTCATTCCTTAATGAATGTGATTAATCATGCCACAAGAAGTTTCATATCAAAAGGAAATTGTGTCCCTGACAAGCTTGTGAAAGTTTTCTTCTTTGGTGCAAAGCTTCCTGGGTCAAGGTCACCTATGATGGGACCCACAAAATGGTCATCCAAATAATCACTAATACCTACAGTGATATATGGGACATAGGAAGTTCTTGATCAGTATTTAATTCTTGAATAGAAATTAAATAGTTTTAGATAAAAGCAATCTATCTTCTCCATTACCCTAAGACCAAAAGGGGATGCAAGTAAGAGAGGGGGGTTCAAATCATCAGTCAACAACACAGATGGCAGCCAGAGCATCTGGCACCCGTGCTGTGTGAGAACAACCCCTTATATTGCTGGAAGTGAAGATGGGACAACAGGAAACGAAGCCAACACCTGGAGGTGGGTGTCCCTTGAGTCTACCAGGCAGAAATTGTTTGCAAACCACTGTAGAAGAAGGGCTGTGCTTCACTGGTCAGGAAAGTCATGTGTACTGTGTAAAATCTAGGTTTAAAAACTGCTAGAGGATGTGAGGGAGATAATAATACTAGGGCAATATTCCCTATCTCTTGGAATAAGACAAAATCTGGAGATGGAGTAGAGCCTAACCCCTTTGTTCCTAGTCCCTGGAATGTTGTTTTTGTCCTTCTGGGTTCTCATGGTACTGTGCCTGGAAGACATTGTTTCTGACTTAGGATGTTTATGATGGTGGGCTGGCCCTTGGGGCCTTCTGAGGATTTCTGTGATATGCTGCCTTCTTCAAGTCCAGGGAGTACTTTTCGATGGCCTCCAATACTGATGAGTGTAAATGATTGTGGCATTTTGTCTTGGAAAAGAGATCAGAGTGAACAAACAGAAGCGTTGATATCTGAGAAGTTAGACTGATTCAGTTTCAACTGTTGCTACATTTGATCTGAAGAAGAACCAGGTCAAGTAATGGATGAGCTAGAACCTGAATATGAATGCTGATTTAGTTTACTCATGTATAGGAATATCTGATACAACTGAGGCATGCCTCCACGTCATAACAGCCATATGGATAAGATCACCAAGTATGGGTTTTCCAGGTTGCAGTAGATGTTATTTTCAAAATGCTGCAAGTTAGGTTTTATTTTCCTGTTTACTGATGGAGAAACTGGTATCCATTTCAAGCCTCTGACCATCCACTTGATCTGAGCCTGTATTCCTTTTATGATGTTTTGTGCTTTGTACCAAAACTCTTTTAAGGTCTAATTTTCAAAGCATTATTTCTTAGTCTTGAGGAATTATCATGGTACAAAATAAAAATAGCTATCTTTTATAATTGTGTGTAAGACTATTAAATGTAAAGCACTTATAACCTATAATCTAATATGGTAAACTTTGAACTTGGGAGAAGCGAGTAAGATTAAATTTCTATCTTTAAAGGAAAGGTTAAGTATAATCGGTACAGGAAAGATGTTAACAATCATATCTGTGAGTCATGGTTGATATATGCCAAATGATTTCTTCCTTTATTCTCTATCATCAGGAAAAATACTAATTAATATTCTGAACTATTCTTTTCTTTTAATGAATGAAGTTGCAGCCACAGTTGATGAGGATATGAGAGAGTCACAGAGTAGTACTGGAGCTTTGAATAAATGGGCTTCACAGCTGAAAGGAAGATAAATTCACTGTATTTCCTGTTAGCAAGGAATTCAGCTCACTTGTTAAAAAATGTCAACTGCATATGGAAACACAGCTATGGAACTCATTGCAGTCAACGGAGTGCAGGTCATCTGTCCTTTCCACTCAGTCTCTGGGGTTGCTACTTTCAGATACCTAGGACAGAGGTTGCCTGTAGGAGTGGGATCTAGTCATGCTGCTTAGAAAGCTAGTCCAGGAATGTTTAGCTCTCCCACCCACACCCTTGACCAATACTAAGACTCATTCCTCTGTGGCTTCACTGCTTAATGCCAAACTTCAAACATAACATTGCGAAACCCTCTGGCCCCACCTCAAAGCTGCCTTGACTGCCTAAATATCAATGGAATCTGAATCAGAGTAGATGCCTCGAAGACACCATCTCTAACACAGGAGTTCTCAGAAAGCTACATTCGTATTTATCTTTCTGCCACAGGGTTTCTGGCTATCATCACCTTTTCTATAAGCAGAAATTCAAGATGCCTATTTCGTTGAGTCTGCAATATTGAAAACATGTCATAAGCCTCCACCCTTCTGGCAGGTAATCAATGGTGATTATCACATCCCCCAGCCACCTTATCTGACTACATAACTGGGAAGATTCCTTGACCATGGAAATAGCCAATCAGCACATTTTCTCCAACTCTGAAATCAGACAGAAGGAGCATCAGTTTTCCAAAGATGGACATGGCATTCTGATGCTTATTCTTCTGTGTTTTCATTCATCTTCTCTGTGATTTTGTTTACTCCAGATCTCTGAGAAAAACTGACAGCTCAATGCACATAAGAAAAACATAAACTACCAATATGTGAAAAAAATTGTGAGATCTTTTTAAAAAAAGAGATATGCCACATGGACTGGTTCCCTCAGAGACCAGAAAGAGGGCATTGCAGGAGCTTCAGGAGCTGCAGTTATAGATGGTTATAAGCAGCCTGACATGGGTGCTGTGACCTGAAATTGAGTCCTCTAGAAGAGCAAGAAATTCCCTTAACTTCTGAGACACTTCTGTCTTTCCTGTCTTTGGCTTTAGTGTCTTTTGAAAAGAAGCCCCTTCCTGATTTCCATAGTCACTGGACTAGTTTACATTCTACCCCTTACTAAGGGTTTCTTTTTGTGGTTTTCTTCACGGTTGGCACCATGACTGGGACGAGAGGGAATCTCCATATGGTGTGTACTCTCCTCATGCAGACATAAGCAGATATACAAATTAAAGCAACAACAACAAACCCACCATAAAAGTGGATCTACCATATTAGCCTATCATACCACTCCTAATATCTTTGCAAACAAAACCAGTGAACATACCACAGAGGTACTTGCACATCAATCTTTTTGTGACATTATTCACAACAGCAAAGTTGTAGAACAAACAAAGGAGGCCAAGAATAGGGGAATGTATGAACATGTATAGACATAATGGAATATTTGTAAATGAATAATAATGAAATTAGTTCACTTGTAAAACAATGGATGCAATTGAATAGAATTTATTATGTGAATAAAGGTATTATCAGAGCAAAATGTCTTTGAGATTTTGTATAAATAAATAAAATTGTGTGGATATATATATATATAATACTTATATATATTATATGAGTGTAGAAGTAAACTTTCTGGTGGAACAAAGGTGATAATGGTATTGTGAAGGGTGACTGTGTGCAATATACAATATTTGTATGAAAATGTGTTTATGCCACACAATACCATGTATACTGAATATATAAAAATTTTAAACTTTAATTTTATTATATTGTTCCATTGATTATAAATCAATTAGTTTCTCCACACTTAAAGCAAAATGCAAAATTTCACACAAAGTTCTCAGGTTTTAAATCATCTAGCCCTTGGTAATGGTAGCATTACCACACCATCTTACAATAAAGTGTAACTCATGCTCCAATTTTTGGTCACAATAAACTTTCAGTTTCAATATGAAAAAAAAAGAGATATGCCAAAGAGAAATCTAATAAAATTCTCTGAGATTTCAGGACCAAGTCTTTATGTGTAAAACAAAACTTAAGAATAAATAACCTGTTACCTATTCCCTGTTAGGCTCAACAGGGTATCTTCCTGAAAGGCAGGGAAAGGAAGAGAGGGAGGGAGGGAAGAAAAAAGAAAGGAAGGAAGGCAGGAAGGAAGGAAAGAAGGAAGAAAAACTATCTACACCCTGAATCCTAGATACTGACTGTTTCTTGTTGGTAGAAGACTTTGAAAACGATCATGAAGGTCCTGAAATGGGACGACCTTGGATAATGGGAAGCATTATTTTGGTGGACCCTAAATATAAACACACGTAATACAAGGGTGACAAATAACTGAGAAGAGAAGGTGACACAGCCTTGGAGAAAAACATTGAGATGACAGGACCACAAGTCAAGGAGTCCCAGCAGCCACGAGAACCTATAAAAGATAATGGATAGATTTTCCCCTGTAGCCTTGGGAGAGTGTTTCTAATACCCCAATTTCATCCTAGAAATACCACTTCAAAACTTCTGGCCTCAAGAACTGTGAGAAAATTAATTTCAGTAG
This sequence comes from Lophiomys imhausi, assembly GCA_907164525.1. NCBI lineage: Eukaryota > Metazoa > Chordata > Mammalia > Rodentia > Muridae > Lophiomys > Lophiomys imhausi. The sequence continues at coordinate 2,801,046 of CAJQZJ010032488.1, forward strand.
TTTTAAGCTAACATGTTTGATAATATGCTACTTTAACTTTAGAAGACAAGTTCACTTTCTATGGACCAGAAAAGGAAGACCAACTCCTGGCCAACAGGTGTTGACTTCAGGCTAATGACTATGCTTTGAAAGGAGACACAGGATGTTGTAGGGAATTGCAGATGACTTTCTGCCTTCTCAAGGCAGCATCAGGGGGACTGCTTACTTAGACAAACTTTAAAAGCAGCATATCAGATGCCAGAAAATAAGAGTTTTGATTCTGTAGGGAGATCCAGTCAGGCAAAACCTAATAGATGTCTCCATTGTGAGAAAAGACACATTTCTTCCCAATGTGACAAGGTAAGGATTAGTAGAGCTAAATCAGACATTCACTCCCAGTGACTTCCAATGTCTATGTAATCAAATGGAGTTTTGGTTTATATTTAGGTTTTGTGGGTGTAATTGGCTTACCCTACAAAATGAGTCAGTTGGTTATACTCAGGAATTCATTGATCCTTAACATTCTATGGTTGGTTAATCCAACCCTACATAGAAAAAAATTATACACCTGACCTAATAGAGTGATCACCTATATAAGGATTAAGCATCTTACTCCCTAAACTACAAATACCTAGTGCTAAACCCATAGGAGAGAGGGAGGCAGGAAAAGGAGAGAAGAAGAGAGAGTAATCAAGAGAGACAGACACACATAAACACACACACACACACACACACACACACACACACAGAGAGAGAGAGAGAGAGAGAGAGAGAGAGAGAGAGAATTTCTTTACACAATTAAGAACTTCTGGATGAAATAATGTATAACCCATGAGAATACAAGAGTTTATGAATCTCTCTTATAGTCCAATAGTTCAATTCACTTTGTTACTGTCTGAGGCATAGAATATTATTAGTCTATATGTTTGTATATACTCTTAAAAACCAACATCTAGAAAGGAGAGACTAAAGCATATTCATCACTGAATCTTCACATGTTAGTTACTTTTCTTGCTGCTGTAACAAAATGTCTAACAAAAACAACTCAGGAGAAAAAGTTTAGTTTGGCCTAAAGTGTCAGGGGATACAGTTCTTGTGGTAGGGAAGGTATGGCAGTAGCCATCTCTATGCCTCAGGATGTGAGGCAGCCAACCACATGCATCCTCAATGAGAAGGCAGAGAGATGAGTTTTGATACTCAGGTTCCTCTCTCCTCCACATTCTGTTTAAGAGTCCATAACAAGGGCTGGTGTCAACCACACTCAGGATACACCTTCCTTCTTTGGTTCTACAGTCCTGGAAACATCTTCATAGTCTTTCCCAGAGATGTGTTTCCATGGCAATTTGAAATCCAATCAGACTCTTACAGCCAGGCTTTTAAGTATTGGTACAACAAACATGTGCTTAAGAAATATCAACTAGGGAGAGATGAGGACAGCTACCTGACTGCTGTTCTAGAATAAGGCATTGGAGAAGCGCACAGTGTAACTCAGGAAGAAGAGCAAAACCCAAATGAGAAAGCAGCAATAGCTACTCATTACAGAACAATAAAATACCCAGCATCTACAAATCACAGGTCTTAGAGTAAATGGAGTCATGCACAAATCATCTGAAACGGTCTTTTTTCCACAGTTTCAAGACTCCATCATACTTTCTTTGTGTGGGAGAAAGTTGGGTATACATTTTTGCATTTTTATTTTCTAGTGTGTGAGTGTGTGTGTGTGTGTGTGTGTGTGTGTGTGTGTGTGTGTGTGTGCTTGTAAGCATACAGATACCATGCACATATATGGAGGAATAAACACACACACACTTTCTCTCTCTCTCAACAATTAGAGAAAAAGAGAACATAAATTTGATAGAGACCATAGGTGTATACATGAAGGGTCTGGAAGGAGAAAAAATAAGGTGTAAATGATGAGATATAATATGATCAGTACATAATTTTAAGATACATTATAAAAAGAAGACAACAGGAGGGTTAGGTACTCTCCTTCTGTGGACTTCATGGGTCCATTTACCCATTGCCCATCTCACAGGTCCATTTGGGTGCTTTTTATTAAAGATTAAAAACATTTCTCTGTAAAGTGCCATTAAACTATTAATTAAAATGAAAGAGATATTATTATGACTGGGACCTGAGAGAGTAAATACAAACAAACGCTGCTGCACTGCATTTGAACACCTTCCACACGTTTATAGTGTGCCTAAAACTGCCTACATCGCAGTATCCAGCAAATTTCAATAAATGACTTTTACCTATTTTCTATAGAAAATGACAATGAGCCAGGCATGGGAGCACATGCCTTTAACCCCAGCACTCGGGAGGCAGAGGCAGGTAGATCTCTGTGAGTTTGAAGCCAGCCTGGGCTATAAAGTGAGTCCAGGACAGTCAGAGGTACTGTCTGTCTGAAATGGAGAAACATTGTCCCGCAAAAAAAAAAAAAAAAAAAAAAAGACAATGAAGAAAATCGTCAACCAATGAAACATTAAAGAAAGAAACAAGCATTTGGTTGGGTGATTTTTCATGATCATTCTTGTCGGCATCTCAGAAGAATTGTTTCACTATTAAGGAAGGAAATATGGTGAGCGATGCCTGGTCTACCTGCAAAATTGATCTCTGAGAGTAATACTGTCAACAGCAGGCTTGAGCTTGATGTGTAGATATTTGTGGCTTTAAAGAGTTAGAGAGTTCTCAGCTTGTAGCATCTGTAGAAAAGGTATCCATACCAAATTAACAACAATCCATTCAGATACATGAGCTTGTACTGAAAGCTTCTTTTCTACTTGGAATACAGAGACTTAAAGTGTTTTGATTTATCTGAAGCTACTATAAAGATATATTTCAGGGACAGTAGTTGGGCAAAGGGAAGACTCAGTGGGTAAAAGCACTTGACACCTGACAATGCGAGCCTGACAGCCCAATTTTGATTCCCAGAAATCACACAAAGGTGAAAAGAGAGAATGGACTTGTAGGGAGTTAGATAACAGTATCAGCAACCCCTATATATTTTCTAAATCTAATTTAATTTATCTAACTCCCTACATGGACTCTACAAGGTTATCCTCTGACCTTCACATATTTCTGAGGCACATGCATACATACATAGATACATACATACAGACAGACATACATGCATGCATACATACATACATATATATACACATATACACAGAAACACACACATAATGCAAAATATTTTTAAAAAGAAATGTAGGACACATTTTCAAATTCTTCTTTAGCATTTGTTTATCTTATTCTGATATATTGATATCTATAAAATGTATCTTTAAGTGAGTGACTTACACATTGTTGTATAGTTAAACGAGATCTACTTTAACTAGTAAATCACATTTCTTTCCTTTTAAAGTCATGTTTCACCTCTTAAGTCTGGTCTCTGTGAAATGTAGATCCTTAACAATCTGTCTGTGCAGGGTTGGAGAGATGGCTCAATGGTTGAGCACAGTGACTGCTCTTCCAGAGGACCCAGGTTCAAATCCCAGCACCCACATGGCAGCTCACACCTGTCTGTAACTCCTGTTCCAGGGGATTCGACATCCTCACACAGACATATATGCAGTCAAACATCATTGTAAAATAAAAATAAAAAAATAAAAATAAAAAGAACAATTTGTCTCTGCTTACAGACATGACCAAATCTAGGCCACTATCTTGACTCATTTTTCTTACAAAACAGAGTTCTCTATAGAACTCTGTTTATGTCTCTAATCTTTCTGACCTTTTTGGTGAACCATTTTGACAATGGTTACTTCATTATCCAATTGCTTTCTAAATCTGTCCCATTGTCTGTTTCTTAGTTTTGGTGGAATAAAAAACTGCAGTGTTTCCCTGGTTATACAGGCTCACTGTGAAATTATTTCTCAATATCTACTTATCCATGCCATATCATGAGAGCAAGGGAAAGATTCTCAAACTTATCACTGGATTACTTTTTTGAATTTGGGAAACAGAGCTTTATTTATCCAGAGTTGGATGCAGAGCTGCATACAATTCAGCCCCAAGTAAATGATATCTCAAAAGAATTAGGATAGTGATTCTCATCATGTGGGTTGGAAGCCCTTTCACAGGGGTCACATACCAGATATCGTACATATCAGATGTAGCAAAATTACAGTTGTGAAGTATCAACAAAATAATTTTATGGTTTGGGGTCACCACAATATGAGGCACTGTATTAAAGGTCGCAGCATTAAGAAGGTTGAGAACCACTGAATAAGGAGATTAACTTTCCATAGGAATTCAGACCCTCTTGAGAAGAGGTATCATAATCAGTTACAATCACAGGAAAATTAAAAGTGAGTGCTCTTTCCTCTATCCAACCCCTGGACTGTAAACATCTAGCTAGCAGACAAAATATTCCCAACAGTCCAACAATATCCTGTCTCCCAAGTGATGTCTTCCATCATGAGTTGAGTATCAGTGCCTAAAGGGACACACTTTCACTAAAAGACACCTAGGAAAGATGAAAGTGCATGTGGCTTGGCTCTGGGGATTCAGAATTTGAAAGATCCCTTATTTGTGTTCCTGGTATTCTAGACATTTTCTTATTCACTTACCTAGAGGGTAGAACACAGTAGACTGTAGATCATGTTATCTATGATAACATGTAGATCAGTGTTATCACCATATCTTAGCATTAAAGAATAAGCTTGTAGAGTCTTCAACTTGTGCCTAATGAATAAGTCATTTAACAGTGAGTTAGTCTTGGGATATTAGAAAGAGCCAGGGGGTAAGGTCACCTATTCAGTAGGAACAGAAGAAAGAAGAGTAGAGGACATGGTATGAGACTGTTGATGAAAAGATTCAGGTGCAGTGAGGCAAGCATCTCTGCTGTTATGAGAGACAGGACCTATATGAGGTCCAGAATCAGAGGAATTATCTTTCTCTAGAAAACAAACAAATGAATGAACAAATAAACAAACAAGAGCAGAGCAAGCTGTGTGTTTTCCCCCTCATCTCTTCCTCTTTACATATTTGAGTTGGAAGTAGTTAATTGATGTGGTGGTTTAAATGAGAATGATTCCCACAGGCTCATATATTTGAATTCTTAGTCATCATGAAATGGATTAAGAGGTGTGGCCTTGTTGGAGATTGTATGTCACTGGGGTAGGCTTTGAGGTTTCAAAAACCCATGACAAGCCTAGAGTCTCTTTCTCAGCCTATGGGATGTAGCTCTCAGCTACTCTACAGTGCCTTCCTGCATGCTGCCATGCTGCCCACTATGATGAGAGTGGATTAAACATCTGAAATGGCAACAAGCTCTCAGTTAAATATTTTCTTTCATAAGAGTTGCCTTGGTCATAGTGTCTCTTGACAGCAACAGAACACTGAGATATCATATCCATCCTTGCTTTTGAGTTTCACAGGCTCCCAGATTCTCCAGACAACTACCTTTTTGTTAGCTCTTAACCCTTCCTTGCTTGCTTCCTTCCTTCCTTCCCTCTTTCCTTCCTTCCTTCCTTCCTTCTTTCTTCCTTCCTTCCTTTCATTCAAGTCACCATCTTAAAAGCCATAGCATAGTGCATACTATGAAAATCATAGTAGGTATAACTAAACATTATAGTAGGACTTGAGCAACTTGAAATTCAGGTCAAATAAAATTGGTCAAACTAAAGGAAAAGAAATTTACTTTCTTTTTTTAATGTTTATTTATTACTTCAGGTTACCTCTCCATCACACTGCCCTCTTTCTACCCTCCCAGTCCCACCCTCCCACACTCTACCCCTTCTCCCTTCCATCCCACTCCTTCGGAGTTGAGTGTCCCTACATATGAGTCCCTAACCCCAGTTCAGCAGTCATATGAGGGCCAAGAGCCTCCTCATACACTGGGGGCCTAGAAGGCAGCACCACTAGGACAAAGTGTCTCATTAACAGGAAACAGAGTCTATGTTCCTGTCCCCTTTGGTACATTGGCTTAGTAGAGTTATCCTGTACTATATGGCTAAAATCTGATTGTAAGTGATTAGATGCCATATGCATCCTTCTGAGTCTGGGTTAGCTCACTCAGAATGAGCTTCTCTAGTTCCTTTCATTTGGCTGCAAATTGCATGATTTTATTGTTTCTGATAGCTGGGTAGTATTCCATTGTGTAGATGTATCACAGTTTGTTTATGCATTCCTCAGTTGAGGGACATCAGGGTTGTTTCCATCTTCTAGCTATTACAAATAAACCTGCTATGAACATTGTTGAGGCAATGCCCTTGTGGTTTGGTGAGGAATCATTTGGATATATATCCAGAAGTGGTATGGCTGGGTCTTGAGGTAGAGCTATTTCAGGTTTTCTAAGATATCTCCAGACTGATTTCCATAGTGGTTGTACAAGCTTACACTCCCACCAGCAATGGAGGAGTGTTTCCCTTTCTCCACAACCTCACCAGCATGTGCTGTCATTTGAGATTTTTGATCCTAGCCATTCTGACAGTTGTGAGATGAAATCTCAGATTTGCATTTCTCTGATGATTAAGGATGCTGAGCATTTCTTCAAGTGTCTCTCAGCCATTAGGGATTCTTCCTTTGTGAATTCTCTGTTTAGCTGTGTTCCCCATTTTTTGATTGGATTATTTGGTTTCTTGGCATTTAAGTTCTTGAGTTCTTTGTAAATTATAGATATTCTCCCTCTGTCAGATGTGAGGTTGATAAAGATCTTTTCCCACTCTGTGTTAGGTTGCTGTTTTGTTCAAATGACAGTGTCTTTTGCCTTACAGAAGCTTTTCAGTTTCATGAGGTCCCATTTATTGACTGTTGGTCTTAGAGCCTGGGCTGTTGGTGTTCCTTTCAGGAAGTTGTCACCTGTGTTCATGAGTTCGAGCCTTCCCCCACTTTCTCTTCTATTAGATTTAGTGTGTTGGGCTTTATGTTAAGATCTTTGATCCACTTGGACTTAAGTTTTGTGCAGGATGATAAGGATGGGTCTATTTGCATTCTTTTATATGTCGACATCCAGTTGGACTAGCACAATTTGTTGAAGATGCTATCCTTTTTCCATTGTATGGTTTTGGCTTCTTTGTCAAAAATTAAGTGACCATATGTGTGTGGGTTCATTTCTGGGTCTTCAATTTGATTACATTGATTCACTGGTCTGTTTCTATACTAGTACCATGCTGTTTTTATTACTATTGCTCTTGTAGTATAGCCAGAACAGGATGTTGAAACCTCCTGATGTTTTTTTTTTATTGTACAAGATAGATTTAGCTGTTCTGGGTTTTTTGTTATTCCATAAGAAGCTGAGAATTGTTTTTTCCAGGTCTGTAAAGAATTATATTGGCATTTTGATTGGAATTGCATTGAATCTGTATATTGATTTTGGTAGTATGGCTATTTTTATTATGTTGATCCTACCTATCCATGAGCATGGCACATCTTTCCATCTTCTGATGGCCTCTTCAATTTCTTTCTTAAAGGCCTTGAAGTACTTGTCATAACGGTCTTTCACTTGCTTGGTTAGAGTTACTCCAGGTATTTTATACTGTTTGTGGCTATTATGAAGTGTGTTGTTTCCCTAATTTCCTTCTTAGCCCATTTATCTTTTGTATAAGGAAGGGCTTCTGATTTTTTTGAGTTAATTGTGTATCCAGCCACCTTGCTGCAGGTTACTTTCTTAACCCAGTAACCTCTACAAGGATTTTAATTGTGGTGAAGAAAACAAAGGCTAGACTTGCAGTTAAACATCTACCTTGTACTTTTGGACCATGGGCAAATCACATAACCTCTCTGAATCATTTTTATTTCTTTTTTCTACCTGCAATATGAATAAGTAATACTTGTACAACATCATTTCTATCTCAATTTATGTCCATTTTATGTCACCAAATATATGAAGAGATTAAAAATGAGAGGCATTGTAGAGAATCCATTCTTTGGTTCAGGGACATCTGGTTGTTTCCAGTTTCTAGGTCTTATAAATATAGCTTCTATGAACATAGATGAGGAGGTGTCCCTGTGGTTTGCTGAGGAATGGTTTGGATGTATACCCAGAAGTGGTATGTCTGGGTCTTGAGGTAGAGCTATTCCAAGTTTTCTAAGATAACACCAGACTGATTTCCATAATGGTTGTACAAGTTTGTATTCCCACCAGCAATGGAAGACTGTCAACCAAACCCTGCCTCAGCTTGTTCATAACAGTATGAAATTCATATTGCTTAGGAACCTTCTAAAAACTGTGAAAAATCTTTTCAAAAAGCTGTCTTATGAAGAAACTGAAGTTCAAAAATTAAAGATGCTTGAACAGCCGCCTTCTCCTTGGAGGTCCATGTCGTGTTGGGCAGCATGTTACTAACTTAAGATCTGCAGTGCTTTTGGAAGCTCTGTGTAATTAGCTACCATTCTTTTATATGTTACACACCCACCTTCTTTGGAAATACTAGAAAATATTTATTTTCTCTATCTGTTTTGATATGCTGGATTTGTAAGAAGAAATGGCTGAATGGTCCTAATTACCAAAAGATTAAACAGAAGATAGAAAGCTGAGTCAGTAGGAGCTCTAGGTAGGTTTGATGTAGCCCTGATTTTATTCCCTACTGAAAGCATATCCATTTATATGTGATCTCGCATTGCTCCAACCTGAGCACTCAATCTCTAGCCTGCTATGTAACCAAGGATAAGTATGACTTGCTAAATTATTAGATTTCAAAGAGTGTTTGTGAGTATATATATATATATATATATATATATATATACATGCATACACAGATATACGAAGTCAAGCTGTCCTGTGTTAGAGCAAGAAAGTTTGATTTGTTTGCCTGTTACAAAGATAGTTAGGACTAGGTCTGGACTTCAACAGGCACAAGCCAGTATGTTTCTCACCTCTTCAGTCTAGGGCAATAGCTGTGACTCACATCCACCACAGGACTTCCCCAGGATGGAAGATTCAGAAGTGATTTAGAAGGAGGGGAGGCTGACTACTTAATCTCCTACTGCATCCATGAACTCTCTTCTCACTCACAGGCCGCCTCACCCTTCCTGTCACGTCCTTGCTAACACTTATTAGCAGCATGTGGTTTTGCTGGGTCTTCACAGGAGGAGACCTGGCTCTGTTGGTTGGTTGGTAAGTGGAAATTTGTCCTGGGGACTCTGGGAAAGTAAGCAGAGAAAATAACAGGCTAAAAAATGTCATCACCTGAAAAAGTTCTGTGGTTTGCAGAAGGTAGATGTCCTTTTTCAGCAACTTCATGGCCCGAAGGAAGTTTGTGATGTTTTCACTCAACAAAATCACTCAGGGGGCTTGCAATGAGCTGGTGGGCAGTCTCATTAACTCACCACTTTCTCAGGAGACCCGTATGAGGCAGATAACATTGCCACCTAGGTTCTGCAGATAAGAGAGTTGAGGTTCACAGACACTGAGTCTGCCCCAAATGAGTAAATGGCAAATCCAGAATTCAAACCCGAGTACTTCTGCTCCAGCATCCTTGTTGTAGAGCATCTTCCTGTATCTCGCCTAGCAGAAAGGTGACAAAGAACTATAAGGTTTTAGTAAGATGCCTAGGTACAAAGCATCTGAACATTATCTGCCTGAATTCTTAGCCTTTTATTAGCGACTCGTGTGAAAGTATTGGTAGCAGTTCCAACTATAGTAGTTGGCTATTTAATATATTCCTATGTAAGAAGAAATTAAACCTTGTTTTTAATTAATGATAATGCCCCCTAAGATTTGACCTTTTGTGTATATTCATAAGAGACAATTATGCCCTGTCCTGTGTGCTGGGGAGAGAAGGCAGCCCACTGCTCATGACAATTATCACCACACCTGAGCATCCACTGGACAGCATGGTTGAGTCAAGTGCTGAGGGACCACATCTCTTCCTGTCTACCCTGTAGAGCATAGGAATTGTCTCCCAGTCTTCTCGTTCTTTGTATCTTCTAATTTTCAGTCCACTTTTTTGTGCCTTCTCCTTGAGGAGGCTTCCTTCACACACTGTCCTCTGTTCATCTTATCCCACATTCCAGTACATATATTCTATGAACATAGTCAGTGTTGTTCTTAGACTGGCAACCATCAGAGCCTTTGCTATACAGGTTTAGATAATGTCTACAGAGTCACTACAACATCACTAGAATATTTCTAGGATACTATATTTTTTAAATATATCTCAAATTAGTATTACCAATTAAAATGAACTTGTTTAATATAATACTTTCCAGATCCATTCATTTTTAAAAATAATTTCACAATTTAATTTTCATTTAGGGCTGAGTAAAATTCCACTGTGTACATGAACCATATTTTCATCATATGCTAAACAGTTGATAATCACCAAAGCTGGCTCTATTTGCTTGCAATTGTACATAGAGAAGAGATAAACATGGGTGTAAATATTCAAAGGAAACTAGAAAGGAGACCAAGAGAGAGGAAAAGTAGGTGACAAGGAAAGAATGGGAGTAGAGAAAAATAGTATGAGTGACAGGACAGCAGAAAGGACACTGAGCAGGGAAAAGGATGGAGGCGGGAGGAAGGATGATAGGAGAGCTGGGAGGATGGAAGAATCAGCTGAAACAACTTCTTAAAAAGTACTCTGATGATAATTAGTACTCTTTGCCTTAATACTTATTAAAAATTAGGAGGGGAAGTTCCTTTTCATTCACAACTTTCTCAATATAACCTTCTTTCTCAGTTCCCTTTCCATTGAAGGGCATGTTTGCCATTCTGCTCAGCTTACATCAGGCTTGGTTTGGACTATTCATAATTTACCACACCACAGCAAAGGCCAGTCACTATCTCAGCCATTATAGACATCCTCTTAAACACATGTTTAGCTGGATCAGCTTGAGATTAGTTTCTATTATGGTTTAGTTTTCATCTCTATTGACTGTTCTTTCCTTCTTGCTCTGGTTTACCACTCTTCCCTAAGCTTCATAACTTAGCCTCCAATCTTGATCTTTTTTTTTTTTAAACTGGACATGACTTGATATGGTATTCATGTTCTCCTGTGACACTTCATATTCCATAATACTTCTGACGGATCATCACTCCAGGGATTGCTTCTTAGTCTTTCCCTTTTCATAATCTACTTTTGTTATTCACTGTTTCTTTGGCAGAGCTCACCTAACTCTCAGACTATTCTTTTTTCGAGTCCTGAGCATTCACCTACATACATTTCTATAAAGATGTATCATAAATATAAACCTTCACACAACTGAAGATTATTACTGAAACTTGTCCTAAAAAAATCTTCTTCTCAACAGTAAATGATACAACTGTTTGGCCATCTTTGACTCTTCATTTTTAAATTTATTTATATATTAAATTATTTGTGCATGGATATGTACACTTGCAAGTGTGTATGTATATCTGTGTGTATTGGATATGTGCACACTGTGCAACATACATAGAGGTCCAAAGACAATTTGCAAGAATCCATTGTCCTTATATCATGTGAGTCCTAGGGGACATCTAATTCAGGGCATCAGGCTTGACAGAAATCACCTAATCTACCACCCACTTAATACTTAAATCCAGCAAGTTTCATTGTTATTTTTAACACCCCAAATATTGTCATGTTATTTTCAACCCACCTGCCTAACAACCACTTTTGATATTGGAAATCTCACACATTACTTGGAACACAAGGACATCCTAAAGGTATGCCTTTTGACAAATTTACTAGGTTATAAGGGAATTCTGCTAATAAATATTTTCTTGAAAAAAAGAAGCATGAAAAATAATGTCTAAAGCTGTGATTCTAGAAGCTGAAACCGGAGAATTTGGAGGATGGTCTAGTTTGTGTTGTGATAAAGCACTGACCAAAACCAATTTGGAAAGGAAAGGGTTTATTTCATATTACAACTCCCAGGTCACAGTCTATATCTAAGAAAAGTTAGCTAGGAACTCATGCAGAAACCTTGTGTCAAGAAGAGCTGAATCAGAGACCATGAAAAAACACTGCTTACTGGCTGGCTCACTGTTTGCTTTCTCATGCAATCCACAACCATCTGGCCAAGCATGCATGAACTGACCATAGTGGGCTTTGCCCCTCCCATATCAATCACCTTTAAAGGAATGCACCACAAAATGCCCACAGGCAGTATGATAGAGACCATTCCTCAGGTTCCTCTTCCCAGGTGACTCCAGTTTGTGTGAAGCTGACCAAAAACTAACTAGCTCAGAGGCCCTCACAGGCTACTTTCTACATCCGGAGTTCAATGATGACAAATGTGTTTGCTTCCAAATTACTATTGAGATGGTCACAAATGCCTTATAGGTTTTATATTTGTGATAGTTTATCATGTGCAATGATGTGCTAAGGGAAAGGCAAGTGAATTCCATGAACCAAATATAACCTGTAGCTTGTTTTCCCTATAGCTTTTATTTACAAATAGTTTATTAATTCATTCATAAAGAAGATAAAACCAGAGAAACTACATGCCATATTAGTCTACAACGTGTACAGTGTACATGTTAGCTTAAAATATTCTCACCTATATCAGAAAATAGAGTCTAATAGACTTTTTTTTATTCAAGATCTTATTTGCAAAACACTTTTACAGAAAGATATAGAATTTTCCACATTCTCATCTTCTGCATTAGCATAACCTTCTCTGTTCCCAATAACCATCAAGAATAGATATTTTATTTGCATTAAAATGATTAGAAGACTCTAGTATTTAAAGATGGGGGTTTGATGATGGTGATGATGAAGAAACAAGTGCCCTGCAGCTCCACAGACTTGGTGAAGACAATTCATATAAAAAAAATCCCATAAATAATACAGGTGGTTCTAATTGACACAACCAGGGTCAATTAAATTCCATGCCAAAGAATATTAAGGAGAGACACAATTGTTGAATATTAAAGATTTGAAAGAAGTAACATCTGTGATTCATTGTTCATTTAATATAAAATTTATGGCATGCATTTTAAGATAAAGTAATTTTCCATTTCCTGGGGGGGTTTTACATATTTTACCTTCTTGTTTAGCTTGTAGATATAATTTTATAATCCTAAGTTGAAATTCCTATTTCATCTCTCCAAATTGAAAACCAATTAAAATATTAAGCATTAAGATACTGAATTGATTATATTAGAAAAAGACTATTAAGTAAAATATTAATGAAAATAATATGAAAATGTTTGGGGCTATATTAAACATTTACTGGCTATTGCTTTCAATAAATTAACACTGTTGCCAATGTGTTTATTACTACTGTCGCTGCTTTTGAAAGTGGACATAAAATAGCCACTACATGTGAATAAACTAAACTTTCAAATGAATAGTACTTCATGTAATGAATTTTATCTTACCATATTAAATATTTATATTAAATATTAATTTTTGGTTAATTCAATGTACATAACTTGGCATATTATGAATTTGAATAATTTTAGGGCAAGAGTTATATTTTTAAGGTTATCTTTGCTGGTATTCTGAGGTGAGAGCAAATTTTCAAGCTAAATGAACAAGTACAGTTCAAATGCAACACTGTGATATTTTGTCAGCAGGCTACTTTTCTCCTGCATTCACATTCTCTCTCTGAGTGGTAACACTAGGCTTTTTCTTTTTTAGGAAGCCTGTGACCACCAGACATTGTACACAAAAGACTCGATGGACCTCAGCAATATACCTCAGCTTTCTCTAATGAAAGATAAGCCTTGTATTGGGGACAAGATGGATGGACCTTCTCTCTTGAGCAAAGTGACTTCCAGGAAGAAAGGACTTTTCTGATCAGTATACCCGTGCCCTTGTATATCTTGACTTCTCCTTTACTGGTTATCTACTTCCTGACTTTGTGGAGATACCTGTCTACTGCCAAGTTATTTACTTTTTTTCCTTCCCAACACACATATCTGGTTTCCCCATACGTTAACTAGGATCGATTTCTTTTGGCGTTTGTTATCATATATGAACAGATCTATGGAGTTTACATGTACATGCACATGAAGACTGAGCAAAACACAAATCACATTTTAAAAGAGTAGAGAAGATATAAATTGGCAAAAACATTTTTTTTTTTGCTGTATTCTGATCCATATCATCACATTGTCTCTCACTGTGTGTCCTTCTGTGTTTCTTGGTCTCCCTTTCTATCTTGATCTGTATGTTTGTATATATGTGTCTTTGTGTGTATTACCAGGTCTGCATAATCAAAACCACAAACACTTTCCAACTGTAAATATTCTGTATTAGCAGTAAGAGATATTACCCACATTGTTTCTTGTGTGTTGATGTTAACCTACCATTCCAGCGTGACCTGTTTGGCTATAGACAAGACCTATCCAGCCTGCTGATATTTGTTTGACTGTGTGAATTCGGGTAGCTAATGTTGACTGAGGCAAACACCCCTGAAAAGAGAGTAAACACACCAGCTTTATGAAAACAACGAAGATCATTTTTGACAACAGCATTTCCTCCTAGCAAAATGCATGTACAAACTAAGAGTAATCTTTTTATTTCAGAGTTTTTGGTGTTTTGTCTGCAAATTAGAGAGTTTCAGAGAGAGCTCCAAGCCCTGGAAAAGGGATCACCTTAAAGAAAGAGTAGTAGTTCTATTGATATTGCTTATTATTATTATTCACATATTCTAAATCACTCTGTTGAAAGCCCAAAAGGATGACTGCTACCTATGTGCAAACACCGAGGCTCAAAGAGTAAAGCATAACTTGTCCATGGTCGTCCTTCACTTAGAAAAGTCAGGGCCCACATGTGAATGCCTGTGGCTTAGGAATCGGAACCCATGGCTTTGGCCACCCCATCATTTAAAATCAGTAACAGGGTTTATGCTTTTTCCATTAGTCCATGAAAGAATATCAGAACGTCTTCATAACCCAAGAAAAATGGATAAAATTTGTTACAAAAATATCTTTTAACAATATATTCAAATAATAGCTTAGAGAGTTTATTGTTTGGAGATAATAAAACAATATGACTATATACATGTATATATATCACAGATTTTAGTCTCAAATTTCTTATGTTGCATAGTCATCTGAACTCTTGAGTTTGACATGTGACACTTGTGACTACAAAAGAAAGAAGATCAAGGTTCTCTTTAACAATAAAATTTGAAAGACAAGAACAGGACATTTCAAGAATCAAAAGGTTAAAGAACAGTGGTATAATTTTTATCTGCTGCTGTCCAGACCTTGAAAACTATCATTAAAATCAAACATTTCGATAAGCTAACATATTTATTTCATGGCAATAGAAAGCAGAATGATGCTAAGCCACTCCCACAAAGGGTAGGGGAGGTGGAATAGAGAGAAGATGGATAATGGGGGCAGGAATGGGACTATGTAATGTGATCAGCAGAAAAATTATGATTGACAATAAAATAATTTTATATTTCAAAATAGTAAATAAAACTTTGCATGCTTCCAACACAAAGAAATGACAAATGTTGGATACATTTGATATGACATTTTCTCTGGTCTTGGTATTATATATTGGATAAATGTATTGCTATATTATGCTCTATTTTATAAGTATGTGCAACTATAGTTTAATAAATTTAAAACTAAAATGTCTAGAAATTGCCTTTACACAATTCTGTATTGATGAAAATATACTTTCATGTTATATAAGAAAGGAATTTTCATTACATATAAAAATGAATGAAAGTGTGGATCATATCTCAGTAAGAACCCAGATTCTCAAAGTAGTATCCCTGCGGTCACTAACAATGGCATCACTTGGGAATTTGTTGGAAGTGCAAACTCTCTGACAGTGTTAGAGCTCACAGTTCAGAAGCCATGAGTGTAAAACCTTCATTCTGTTTTACTAGAGCCCACTGGGTGATTCTATCATAATCATTCAAGTTCAGTGTGAGATACAAACTGGGCTCCACATCAGAGAGAGCAGATGATAGAACAAACGATCAATGGTTCAGTTTCCGTTTTCCTTTTAGTATCTCCTGATTTCTACACGCGACCTCAATAGTTGTTAGAGTTGCTCAACAGATCAAATGCAACTCTACCTTTGTGCTTTATAACTTTTAATCTTTTCACACCCACCTAGGTAGCAGGGAACCTAATAGGCCTCTGCAGGGCCTTCTTTATCCATTCTTCTAAGAGTATCCTTGATCTTGGGGGAGGACAATGTATTACATCACAGGTTAACAGGAATTTATTCTCAGGTTTTCATTTCATGCTGGTCACCACTGAAGAATAATACACTACATGAGCCAGTAGTTTCCCAGGTCTGACAATTTTGACATTTTGTAACAATCTTGGAATACAAAACCATTGCTGACACTGCTATATTTGTCTTAAGTCCAGCCCCTCTTTGGACATCCAGGGAGCATTCCTGCTGAGCTCTTATTTAGGAGACCAACAGCAGCAGATTCCCATTGCTTTTTATCCCACGACATCCATCCAGTTCCTCTTCAAAGGGATTCTCTTAAATGTAATCACTCAGATCACACACACACACACACAAACTCACACACATCCACCCATTCTCTACCAAGGCTCATAACAAAAATTGTATCTGTGGACCTCAGTTTTCATAGAAATACCCAATAAGGTGGTTTAATGAAATAATAACCAATCACAGTCTTTCTGTAAGTCATTCACACCTACATTAGCCTAACCAGAGCATGAACCTTCATAATCTCTCTCTGAACTCACTGCCCAATCATCAGAGACACTACTTATCCAAACTGTGTCTGAAACATTATCACTGGTAGCTGACCTTAATAATAAAACCAGCATACTTCAATTTTTTTTTTTACAGAGTACCCTCTATATGTTACACAGTATGTCCAAGACCTTCTTTTGGTTCTCTCATTTAATTTCTCAGAGAACTCTGTACGGAACTTTGGCTTTAAGCATTGTAAGTGTTCATCTTGGTTGAGAACGCATTTAGACACAGCTTCTGCTCTTGTCCTCCATCCACAATGTCACAGAGGCTGTAGATCCTGTTCTCCCCATTCCACTCACATTTACTTTACATCAGCTACCTAAAACACATCTACCCTAGCCAAAACATCCAGGGTAAAGGCCTTGGAAAGAACTACAATGCTTGATTAGTAACATTTTCAGGTAAAGACCTCCTTGACTTGTGTGCCTACTGAGCCTGCCCAATGTGACAAGTGAGAGTCATATTTGGAGAAAATGGAGGATAGTCTCTGGAAACTAATTTCCCGAAACTCAAAATATCCTCTCTTGAAGTCTGAGTAAAGAGCATAAAGTGTGCCTTCAAAAATGTATGTCGCCCAGCGAGCTCAAGGGCCAGACTAATGAGGCAGTGGATTTTTAAAAAACCGTTGGAAAGGGTTTAATGAGGAAAACCAACGTGCATTTAAAAAAAAATTCACACCAATAGTAACTATTACATTAATAGGCAGTAGATTCTGTGCTAAGTCCCTACTTTCAATGTTATTATAGTTAATGATATTAAAAAGTCCGTGGGTTTGTTCTGTTTTCCCTTGCTATCTGAATTCATGCTGGAATTGTACTTTAAGAAATGGGGGACCCTCCAGGAGGCAGGGCTAACTGAGAGGTTTTAGATCCTTGAGGCACACCTTTGAAGAGGAATTGAGTGTTCCTCCTTTGCTCTGTTGCTGCCTAGCATTATGTGGTTTTGCTCAACCTGGCCCTCTCACCGTTACATGCTGCTTCACCACAGACCCTAACCAGCACGGCCAACATACCATACGTTGAAACTCCCATGACCATTCTTTTTTTGTTAATGCTTTCGGGTATTCATTACCATAAAATAAAGCTAATACCCTCTATTTCATCCTCTGTGATAATAAGCTTGATGTCACCTCTCTACTGAGTTACTATAAAGACAAAATGAGTTGGTATATGTCAAAAATTCAGGAGGGGACTGGCACCAAACAGCCCCTCAACGCACTTCGTCTGCTGCTACTTCTTCCCGTTTACATATGTGAAAACTGAGACACTGAAGAAAGATTCCAAGATGGGTGATGACTGAGAGCCAGGTTTGCTTCAGTGATTCTCTGGGAGGGATGGGAGAAGCCCCAACTTTGTCCAGGTTCTTGTGCTTTCTTCAGAAACTGAGGGAGTAAGGTCCCTGTACCTCTAATATCCCTACCCTACTCCAGCAAAAGGGCCCTTGCTCCTCTTAGACCTGTTGCGTTTACCCACATAAAATTAAGAATGACTATTATGATGAGAAGGTACAAAGTTACTCCTCAAGAGTTGAATGGAATGGAGATAAATTCTTGTGTGGAAGTTGTTGACACTTTCATTAAGTGCTGACCTGCCCACTGGAAAGTTTGGCTTTCATATATGTCTCCCTTTGGCTCCAACAGAAGTCCCCCAACTGCCTGCACTGGAATGTAATCGGGTAACCTTTGTCTGCAACAAGCCCCAGGCTGGTGAATGTTAAAACACAAAGAAAAGGAAATGACTTCTTTTTGATTGACACGACTGTTCTGTGGATTGGCCCCACAGATAAAATCAGTCAAAACAAATCAGTTTATGCACCAACACATACTTAGAAAGATTGTATTTGGAAATATCACAGCAGATGTGATCTTTTCCTGTTTTTTTTTTTTTTTTTGCTTCTAAAGTCCTTGGTGTCATTTATCTTACAATAAGAAAGAATAAAAAAGAGACAGTCAGCTATAGTTCTCAGCTTTTAATTACATAAGATCACACTAGGAGTCTTCTAAAACAGTGTTTTTCTGGGTCTCTAGAGAAAAATATTCTAAGTCTGTAAGTTTAGAATGAAGAAAAGTATATATATATATATATATATATATATATATATATATATATATATAT
>CAJQZJ010032488.1:2819737-2838303 GCA_907164525.1 Lophiomys imhausi
TATATATATATATATATATATATATATATATATATATATATATATATTACTTTATAGAAATAGAGCCAGAGGTACCCTTGGGCCTTTGGGAAATCAAAAGAAGGAAAAATGAAAATGACATATGCTCATACATTGATAAAATGAGTACAGAGACTTTGACTTTCATATACTCTTTCTAAGTGAATGAACACCACTGAAAAGTCTTAAGGAGATTGTTTCTAGGCATAGTCACTTGGCTTTTCAATTTATAGTCCTGGTGTTTGCTCTATATTGAATAATGTTGAATGAAGGAAGAGAGAATGAATGATTATCTTAAAATCTTGCCTTGTTTTGATGTCTTGGGTTTTCTTTGCCCTCAATCTATAATTATTAATAGGATTTCATACTGGCACAAATAGTATTCATTCAGGTATCACTCAACAAATTGTTCCTGAAGTCCTCTTTGGATTACAACCTCCAACCTTGCAAAAAGCCTCTGTGTATGAAGCACATGGCTGGAAAAGGATCCTGGATCCCCTCTCATGATGTAATTCCACAGCTCACTTTCCTGTGCTACCATCCTCAAATACACAGCAGTCCAACAGTAAAATAGCAGAGATGCCCCTGACCAACTCCCTTCCTCCATTCCAGAGCCTCTCCTTCAGCCTTTTCTCTTGTCCACTAAAGTTTTATTACACCAGAACTCTTGGGACTTCCTGAATGGTCACTGAGAGCTCTACTTTTTGACTATACTTAGCTAATATAACATTGCATTTACTTATATAACATTGCATTTACTTACATAACTGAGAAACTAGAAGACTCTTTTCACAACTAAAATCCCTGGCAGGGGGATCATGTGGGAAAACTGAGTTCAGCACAGACTTCTCCAAACCTTTGTGATAGTATTGTCATGGCCACATTTAGTAAAATAGTACATCTGAACAGCAGGCTGGGGTGCTCATCACAAGCATCATGGGCTCTCTCTCTCTCTTTCTCTCTCTCCTCTCTCCCTCTCTCTCCTCTGCTCTTTTCTCACTCTCCTCTCTCTTTCTCCCCCTCTCTGCCTTGCTTATGCCTAAGTGATTGACTGAATGTTAAAACCAGGAAGAGTAGAAAAGGGAGGACACTATCTACTATCTGCAGACAAATTTTCACCACTTCTTCTGCCAGTTTTGCCAAAACTGGAGGTAGATGTCAGTGCCTATCTATAAGTCTAAGTGAGTAAATTTAAAATGCCCGGGAGGCTTTCTCAAACCTCACTGTCAGTAAGCAGATAAAAAGAGTTTGAATCCTGGCCTGATGTTAACATTGCAGGTTCCTCTGGGTAATGCTGTACAATAAACAGGGTTCCCCTTGGGAGGTTAGTATCAAGGCCCTCTTTCCAAAGTCTTCTTTCTCATCCTTGAGTTCTTACATAGTTGACATTTTCACAGCCTTGGTTGTGAGGCCAATGGTAAAAGGAAGGGATCATTTTCTCAAGTGGTCAATCAGGATACTACTTCAGAAGATGAGCCATGTGCCTGCTTGGTTTTGAAAACTTCCTGTAGACTAGGTGTGTGCCCAGTGAGAAAAATCTGCTCCCTTTGATACTTCGTTGGCTCTGCTATCCCTACCTGGATGTGATCTCAAGTTGGAGCTTAAAATTGGGCCAATAAATAGGGATAATCCCCGTCACTTACTCAGAAATAAATCTTCCATTTTGGTAGACGTGCTCAGTACTCGACTCAGTCAATCACGTTACTCAGTTGCCTTGAGCTGTGCTTTGTCTACTTTTTACTGACAGCTGCTGATGCTCCAGAGGCCTTTCACTAAGATGCAATAAATTGTTTCCTGGGACTTGAATTAAGGAAAAAGTTTGAATACACAAGATAATGAAAGGCATGGACGCATGCATTACAATTCTTATCCCTAACAGTTCTAGAATCTCTAATGCCATAGGTACAACAGAGAAAATAACATAGCTCATGAAATGTATTGCATGACAAATCCACCAATATAGAAGATGTCTATGTTTTGCTTTGCTTGTGTGTTTCTAATTAAAAATCTGTCTTCCAATGAACAGCCTTTTTGTGAAGTATGTGTTAGTATTTTTTTAACTGCTACAATGAAGCACCTGAGGTAATTAACAAATAAAAGAAGAGGCTTTATTTGGCTCTCAGTTTGGAGATTCTACCCCATGACTGATTGACTCCATTACTTTGGGCCGGTTGTGAGGTAATACATCATGGCAGAAGCATTTGTTAAAGCAAAACCACTCACTCCATCAGACAGTAAATAGGAGTTTTTTTTTTTTTTTTAAAGAGACTGTTCTTCTATGATTGCCTTTCAAGGGTATTCCCCCGACAACTGAAGGACCTCCTACTGGACATGACCTCCTAAGAACACCATACCGAAGACTATGGTCTAGCACATGAGCCCTTAAGCCTCCTTATCAAATTATAGAATTATGTTTTAAAACTATGAAAGCTACTCTCAGCCATTTCAAACACCATTCTTCACTGGCTGAACTCCATGTTCCAACACCACAAGGCAAAACGTGTCTCCAGGAAGAAATGTTTAGTGAATTTGCTTCATGTACCTCTCCCATGAACTGTATCTCTATTTTTCTTCCTAAACACAAAGGCTTTGTGTTTTTAAAAAATGTATACCTATTAAAGATGAGCAATACACTTCTTGAAGGTGAGCTGGATCAAATGCCAGGCATTCATCACGGCTGAAAACATAAATGTGATCATGTAGTCTTTGAATAACATAACTAAAATGTAAAAGTTACTTTTAACAAGCCATTTGTTGCCAGACTTTTGAGAGAGGAAAAATCTTACTTTATAAACTTTTCACAGATTTTTTTTTCCTGAGGATTTATCAATTTAATTAAAATTTTATTTGTGAAGAGTTGACTGGCTTCAATTATCACAGTGATAGATTACTGCAAAATAAAAACTAACAGACCAAAATAGGCCTGGGTGATTGCTGGTATTAAAAGCTCCCATGTAACTGAGTTTATTTTCTACTCTATTATCCAGTTTCCTATATCAAGAATATTGACTTTAGTAAGTTTATTTCATCAAACGTTAATGCAGATTTAATAGACACTTTTAACATATGTCAACACAATCTCTTTAGAACAATGACAGCCAATGCACCAACTAGAAATTAAGATTTACTTTTTATAAACATTGCTGATCATATCTCTCAACTTCATTAAATCCCCATGAAAGTGTCCTTACCCTTGGCGCCTATCTTATGTACCCTCCAACCATCTAACCCAGAAGGAATTATTTCATTCACTTTGAAGACTCATAAAGAGATACTCCTTTACATTTTCCTGGTTAGTCTACTTTCCAAAGTAATATTAGACAGCTCAGAGTAAAGGGTTAGGTGCAGGGCTTTTCTAAACACTTTAAGAGAGGACACAAGATCAAAATCTGTTTAGGAACATGCTGGATTTGTAAAGAAATGAAAAGTTTATCTGTGAAACAGGTTCTGGCTCATACAATAGAATTTAGATGGAGAAGTGGCTGAGAAATGTGCTAGCAAGGGACACTTCTCTTGTTACATAGATGTGTCCTTCAATATTTATCTACTTTAGTTCTTATTTTTTAACATCTAAGCTTCCTTTGTGGTATGCAAGAGCCCTACTTCCTCATTGCTTACAGGAAACACTTTGTACCTGATTTTTCGTAAATATTACAATTGATAGACAGACTGTAGCATGGAATGTGGGGAGGAGTCTCATGTGCATTTCCTTCTTGACGTCTTGGCCTGGAGTAAGTAGCCTCGGGTGGAAGTAAGTGCAACCATCTGTCACTTCAGTGTGCCTAGAGCATAGGTGACAATTAGGTTTCTGATCTCATTGAGAGCCAGTCTAAAATTTGTTTAAAACTAAGTTCAAAATGGCCATTTTGAATATTGTACCAAAATATCCTTTAGGCTATTTAAGTCATAGAGGCAAAACAAAACAATCTTGCTTTTTTTTTCCTGGCATGCTTCCCATATAATGCTTTTCTTTAAAAACAAGTGTCAGCTGGGCCCATGTAAGTCAGAAGTTCTCAACTTATGGGTTTTGACACCTTTGGCAAGCCTTTATCTCCAAAAATATTTACATTACTATGCATAACAGTAACAAAATTACAGTTATGAAATAACAGTAACAAAATTACAGTTATGAAATAGCAACAAAATCCTTTTGTGCTTGGGGATCAACAAAACATGAGGAACTGTATTAAGGGGACACAGCATTAAGAAGGTTGGGAACCACTGCTCTCAGCTGAGAGTGCTGGCCTGCTGGGTAACAGACTTCTACTGAGACCCATTCTTCTTACAGAATATTATTTCTTTTTCAGCGATGGTAGCAAAATGGCTGTCTTTCACTCTACTCAGAAAGAACATTTTAAATAGAACGTTTGGATCGCATGAGCTGTGAAGAGTAATTACGTGTGGAAAGAAAAAGCCTTGGGTGACCTTCAGAACATTGTGTTGCCATGGGCTACTCATTCAAACAGAGGAAATGGTTTCTGCAGGTGTGAGATGAACTCTCCTGGGTAGCTGACTGCTGTAACTTTTCACATCCCAAACCAGAATCAGTGTACTCAATACATAAGTTTCAAAGGAAATCCATCTATCAGCTACTATGTCAAAACAGAGAACAAATACCCAGTGTTTTGAATTTTACTTAACATAAATACTTTTTTCAAACACTTACATTTTAAATGTCAAACTATGCTGAGAAACTTAAGGTTCAGCTAATGGAGACATGAATGTTAGACACAATTGCAAAACTTTCCATAAAATCCTTATTATATGTCATATTACAAAACCCTTGCCATATGTTCTACTAGTAAATTCTCTTTATAAATTATAAAACATGCATGGGAAATAGTTTAGGTTTAGTTTCTTTGCTTTAATAATTTTACTTTATTCCTGAGAATTTCATAAATGTAAATAAGAAAACCTCATCATCCTTATCCCCCTCCATTTCCTCATCCAATTCTTCCCAATCCATCCCAACAATGCCCCTTCAAAAGTCATGCCTTTAAATTTATTTTTTAATTAAAATATAACTACATCATTTTTTCTATTTCCTTTTCTGCTTCCAATTATACCCTACCTGATTCCTCTTGTGACCTCTTTTTGATTTATATATATACAAATATATGTACAGGATATCAGATAATTATCATGTATTTAATTGATATAAAATATATGTAATTTGTATATAAATTAATATATAATTTCTATATTTAATTGATATTAAATATTTGAATAATTAATTGATATAAATACTGATATCAAATTTAATTTATTAATTTTATTTAATTCCCTTAAATTGATAGAAAAACTGATATCAAAAAATATATAGATATATGAATGCAACCTGCTCAATTCCTTTAGTGTTACTTGTATACACATTATTTCAGGGCTGATCATTTTATCTTGACTAATCAATTTGATAACAAACTAAGTGCAATTACTGGCACACACACACACACACACACACACACACACACACACACACACACACACACACGCCGCACGTGTGCTTGGGGTGGGTTGAGGGAACGAGGTGTCCACTGGAACATGGGAAACGGCTGTATGTTCACACTAACTCAGGCAACCAAAATTAAAATTTGGAAGCACTTTGGGATAAGTCCTAGGCAAACCATTCTCACTTTTGGGAATCTTTCGGTCTTTTAAAGGAGGCTTAGAGAGACATAATGAACTCCTACGAGATTGGAGGTTCTCACCAGAAAGTAAAACGATGTGCACCCCTAATTCTGAGCAAGCCTACAAGGAATAAAAATGTTAGCTTCTTATTTTGGCTAGCGGTTCAGTCACTGTAAGCCTCTACGGGCCTAGGTTAGCTGGTTCTGTTGATCTTCATGTATTGATCTTGACACCTTCGGGTCTCTCTATTCTGCCCCCCTCTCTTACATAGGGCTCCCAGAGCTCCACCTAATGATTTTGACTGCTTGTCTTGGCATCTATTTTGATTTGCTGCTGGGTGAAATTTCTCGTAGAATAGTTATGCTAGTGCCCCCTATGCATATATAGAGGATAGGCAACTTAGTCCTCAGACAGATCCCTCACACAAGTAGGAGTGGGGCGATCTCAGTCATGCACTTTTTTACCTTTTAGTGGGACGCTTTACCCTAGTGGAGCTGCCAAGTCAGGCCCACGAGCAAGAGGAAGCTCTTAGCCCTCATGTGACTGACGAACTGAGTGGGGCTGATATGTGCCCCCCCCACACTGGAGGAGTAGGATATGGTAGAGGTATGGGAGACCGGGAAGAGGGTGGGAAGATGGGCCAGTAGGGGAGGAGAAAGAGGACTGTGATTGAGATGTAACTTAAATTAATAAATAAACATATAAAAATGTTATCACAAACATGTTCTGTTTAACAAAGAAAAGCTGGGATGCATTCAGTGAACGTCAAGCATCTTTAATGCTTGCTCTCCATTGGCTATTGAGCTCTTTACTAATTTGTCATAAGTGAATATGATATGATGTCACCTTTGCAGCTTACAGTGGTAGCATTTTTGCTCAGGTGTGTAAAGAAAGATTCCTTTCCATCCTCGCATCTGTAAAGCAACAATGCTCTGGACTGTACCATGAATGCAGGAGACTAGCACAGAATAATTCCTCAGCTACAGTGGGCTGAGTGTTCATCAGCAGTGATTGACCAAATCTCATGCTTCTTCTGGGAAACAAGACAGAGAGATGATAAATTCCATGCCCTGACATTGGGTGACCACCAGCTCAGCTGAGAAGCCTATTGGCTCATATAATCTCTGAGGAGACATCCTTCAGTGTCTGTGCCATTTTAGGAGTGTGTGTGTGTGTGTGTGTGTGTGTGTGTGTGTGTGTGTTTGTGTGTGTGTACAGAAAGTGAATGCTTTTTGTAATTAGATTGAATTTGCCATAATGTGGAAACTAGACTTTTATTATGCTTCCCCACACATGAAGAGGCGTAGGTACTTATTACTACACAAAATAAATAAAGAAGAAACCCGGGGATAAGAGGAATTAAGTGACTCAACCAAATTTCAAAAAACAAACAAGAAATGAACAAATGGAACTAAATTGAGGGAAAGATTAATTTGGAATGGAGCCAAGGTACAGAAACTTTAATACAAGTTCAAAACATTAAAAGTTTGTTTTGGAAATTATGAGGATCTGTAGATGCAATTTGACAAGGGAACAAACACAGAGCAGCCTAGTGAAAGCTAGCAGCATAGCAGAGAACTGGAGTGAGAGAAAGAAATGACATTCTACATAGGCAGACACTACATTGTAATAAGAAAACCTGACAGGTATCAGGTTATGAGACTTCTATGGATTTTACGTGCAGTTCCTCACGTAACCCAAAGTAAAGTGATATATT
Organism: Lophiomys imhausi; assembly: GCA_907164525.1. NCBI lineage: Eukaryota > Metazoa > Chordata > Mammalia > Rodentia > Muridae > Lophiomys > Lophiomys imhausi. The sequence continues at coordinate 2,827,101 of CAJQZJ010032488.1, forward strand.
TTCTACCACAAGATTATTAAAAAGAATTGAGTTGTAGAGAGACAATGGAAAAGCAACCTGTAGGTGGGCAGCAAGACCTGGACTGAGATGCACATCTGCGTGTTTGGAGTGGTTAAGTTCCAGTGTCCACAGGAAGAGAAAGTAAGGCCACATCGTCATCTACTTGCACTAATATCAGACTCCCTATTCCAATAGCAATATGTATTGCTACATGATAACTTACTCCAACATCTACCTGTTTACATAACATTATTATTATTTCATTGTTCATGAGAGTCAGGAGGTCAGGGGTCACTAAGCTGGCTGGTTCTGACTTGGATTTGAGGGTCTATTTGCTGGACTGTGGCTGGAGGACCTGTTGACTTCCTCAACAGGCTGTTGTCAGGAGTTCCTAGTTTCTTGGCAAAACATCTCAGTTTCATGTGGTAGAGTAGCCGCCTTCCTCCAGCTGGTTAAAGAGCTACTGGATAGGACACTCTGTTTTGATACAACTTCAGAAGGTACCCATTGCCACTTCCACCAGCCACTATCATCAGAACAAGTTACTGAGTGCATCCCACACCAGGAAGAATCACATTGCAGCCCTGAAAGCAAGGCATATCAAAGGATTTGCGGCCATACTTAAAAACCATTCTTCTCCCTTGTTTAATTCTCCTTATTGTAGATTGTAGTTACAGTCATCCTTTACAGAGGTCTTCCAAACCTTCCAAAACCATTAGTCTTAAGAATAAAAACCTCATGAATTTGTTCTTAACAGATGGCCACTGCTGGCCATCCCTGCCAGTGTTATTTCTCTTTCCTGTTGCTTGGAGCTCTTCCAGTCCGCAAAATTCTCTTTGTTTCATGGTCTTTGCTCAGGAACATCCCCTGCTTTTACCTATCTACCACTAGATTCTTGGTCCTAAAGGTACTTCCTCAGGATATTCTCCCAACTCTTCAGCTTTCACCATGCCCAGCTACAAGTTTTCATGGAGCCTGTCTTTCTCACTTGTGGTAATCAACAGAGATTACAGTGACTCATTCCCCTGACTTGATTGTTATGGTTGTGACAGTCTGTATCTGGCCTGCTTACCATTGAATTCTAATGCACAGTACAGATTATAGCTGTATAGGTGTTCATGCTCAGAAAGCATGTCTGTACTGAATAGACTATTAGCCAGGGAAAATGGGTTGATGGAACAGATAGGTCTGTTTCCAGAACCACATAGAAAGAGGTAAGCAAATTTGTTATTGCTAATATTATATAAAGACCAAGAGAGAAACAAACCAAATGGATCTGCCCTTAATATGGATACCAGCAGGGGGAGAATAATGAAAGGCAAGGAAGGGATCTATAGTCAGAACACTACTGCTGTGTTGAATCTGGATGGGCCAGGGAAGACAGACAGTCCAATCTTGCTTAATGTGTTAAATGGGAACTGCTGGGGTTCTGAAACTTGAGAGTACATTTGCTCATCAGGGTGGCTCTGCAGGCAAGACACTCAATTATATGGAGAAGTTTTATTCTGATGTTTTGTTCCATCAGCTGCCTGCAAATCCATCATCCACAAACTGACCTTAAAAGTGCACACGGCTCCTAGGCAAAGGCAGTATCTAAAAAGTGTGACTTTTTAAGACTTCCTTGTGTTAACATTTTTAAGGGGATGGATCATCTGGACCAGAACCATTCCTGGGCTTGAAGCATCTTTCCCAACAGCAGTGGGCATCTGGGTGAAGGATAAGAATTGTCCAGTGCTGCTCAGACCCTGTGCTCACAGGACCAAAGATGCCAGCATTTGAACTTGCATCCCAAGCACACTGCAAGTAAGGAATATGAATAGTTTGTTAGGAAATAAGTTCAGTCTCAGAAGAGACTGCACATAGAGAGAACACAGATAAAGCTGTTGCCTGTAATATAAGCAAGTTCACTGTTATGGTTCCTCTTTCCTGAACACCTTAAAATCTTTTCTATTATATCTAGGCCTGAAAGCTTCCAGTGATTTTACTGAGCCCCCTTAATTGGGGGCTTGTGGTTCACCTTAATTTGCATCAAGAAATAAACTCATCAGTGCCACAGCCTCAGGAGTTTGCATGGAGGATGTTTACAGAGAAGAAGTTTTTGTATCTTAATAGCATCATAAAAATCCCATTACACAAGAGTCTCAGCAACTGCTAAGGCCTCCATAAGCTGAGGTTCAAATGTCGTGTTATCACAAGCTGTAAAGTATTGCTAATTATAGGCCCAAGGGGGATCTAAGAAAGCTGTCCCTTCACTCAGCCAGGTTATGTGAGTTAGGAGCCCTTAAAAGTGACTAGAGATGTACATGTAGCTCAGCGGGTGTAGTGGCTTGATCCTGATTTAAGGACTTGCTTTGATGGAGAGAGAGAGAGAGAGAGAGAGAGAGAGAGAGAGAGAAAGAGATAGACAGATGCAAAGAGAAAAAGAAAAAATATTCTTTCAAAGAATAAATATATGGGGTATAAATGCATGTATGTATGTATATATATATATATACATATGTATGTAGCTTGTGTGTGCATGCTTGTCTCTTCCTATTCACACAGACAATTCTTTGCACAATTATCTTATTTTTGCAGGCAATGTGAGTTTTTGTTTTGCAAATAAAATCATTGAGGTAAAGATTAAATGACTTGTCCCAGTGTTGTGGAGTTTTTAAAGAGTAAAAGCCTTGGTTTTGTCCCTCTTAAAAAAGTATGTTGGGTCATCTGTCCCAAGTAAACCAGTTAAAGAGATCAGTAAGAATGGAAAGCAGAGAAAGATTTATTTCTCCCAATATGGCCATTTTGGTAAGAGAAAGAAATAAAGGTGTCCAGTGACTCAAAGTCTATCTTCAGGACACTGACATGGGGTTAAAGAGAGGGTGGCATACTGTGACGATGTGGTCCTCACCACCATTGTCTCAGCTTCACTCTGTCATGTACGTTTTAATAAATTATCAGAACCATGAGAACTATTTTCTAGGGAAACAGGTTCCTCTTCTGATTGTACCAGGTCTACAACCCTTCCTCCTTCTTTCCTCTCTCCTAGTATAAGATTCCTGGGGAAATGCTAAGTTTCCAAAGGCTATTACATCAATAGTCTGACAGTCAAAGGTGGGGGCCCAAGCTTCTATCTTCAGAATTCTCCTCTACTACCAGAGTTGTCACACCAGATCATATAAGTAAGAGGTGGAGTCAAAATAGAAACTGGATCTCTAGATTCACATCTTTCCTTTTCACACAACATCTTAATGTAAGATGCAGCTTACACAGGAGGCTCTCCAAACAGAATTCTGGGAAGAGAATGAAGGCATAGCCCTACCTGGGGCTGAGGCTGGAGTTGTGTGTGCTGCTCAAAATTTTGGGTTATATTCTTCATTGGGAATTAGCTTGACTGCTCAGACAGAAAACTCTGAACATCTTATACATCAAGTGGCCAATATGTCAAGAACTAATAAAGACTAATATTCCACAAGGGTAAGTGAGCAGGAAAAATTAATAACCATTGCTGCCAGAAGGAAAATAGAAGCTTTCTAGTAGTTGATACCAAATGCCCACTGTCAGGAGACAACAGAAAATAGTAACTGGCTTCACATTCAAGCTGACTAGACTGATGAATGGAAGCCATCATCTAATTGCCCAGTCATATAAGCTGTCTAAAAAGCACTGGGACATTTGTGAAGAAGTGCAAATTCTACCCATCACAACCCTTTCACAGCACACAAGGGCAGACTCTGCAACTATATTCAATACAACTACCATTTTGGATGCCATACTTAAAGGTGGTTCATTTACATGCTCTCCTTGGTCTTTTTCTGTTCTTAATCACAAGATATATATGAAATACGTGTTGAAGTGGGAGAAGAACAAGAAGCAAGAAAGTACCGCATGTGCATCTTTTCTATAGAATGCCTATGGAACATGCCACCTAGGAGAATCATTTACCAGTAAGGTGAAAAATAAGATGTGAGTGTTGGATAAACCTCAAGTTTTGTAAGGTAGAAACTATTCCTCAAATATGTATAGCTAAGTTGAACTGCTTGAACCTGATAAAAATGTATTATTTAAAGTCGATTAATTATGGTGCAAGACCAAATGGAGCCCCTCCCCCACTTTTGTACCATCCTACTGGGGCTCGGAGATTCTCAGCTGTTTCTGTGGTGTCAAGATCTGTTTAAAAGTTACACAGCAGAACTGAGTGGTTTAGACAGAGACGCCCATGAGGCAGAAGTATTCACTCCAATTCCTTTATGGAAAAAGCTTCTTTATTTACTCTTGTTCTAATTTATGCCCATTATCAATAAACCCAGTAAAATCAATAATGCTTATTACAGTGTGATTGTGAGTAAATTTGTTATCTCACCTCTCTCTAAGTAATCCCAACCAAAACCTCCCTGGTACATCACTAGCAGTGGACTACAGTGCCACTGGCTGTGTGCACAGCTCGAGCTGTGGGATCAAGGTCAACTCTTCAGCCTCTTAATCGACAAATATTCATTCTCCACTCCTGCTCCATGGTTCTTTTTTCATTGTTTTGTAAAATGTAGAGAATATAATCCTATTTTAGACCAGATTTTAAACTGCTGCCACAGAATACCTGATATTGGGTGGCTTATAAAGAGGGGGCTATTTTATCTTAGGTTTGGTACTGTATCGGGTTGTTTATAAATTTGTGTTCTATATGAATATACTTTTCAATTTTAATTTTTAAATATTTTAACTGTACATGTATAATGAAAGTATGATAATTTGATATATATTTATGCATATAGAGAATATAATGATCATATCAGAGTAATTAGTGTTTGCAACTTCCTGAACATTTACAATTTCTTTGTGTTGAAACATTTAAAACTCCATTTTTCTGGTGCTTTATAAAATGTAATAAATAACTGTAAGTCACAGAACACCAAAATGCCTTCCTCCTAGTTATATTTGGTACCTGCTGTCTGGCCTCCCTCCATATCTCCCCCTTCATTCTTTCCAGCCCCTAGTGGCCATTATTGTACCCTTTACTTAAAAACAATTATTTATATGTTTATTCTACGTTCCAATCCCACCTTTCCCTGCCTTCCTCCCAGTCTCACCCTTCCACTCACTTCCCCATTATCTCCCCTCCATGCCCTGGCTGGGTACCAACCCACTCTGGCACATCAAATTGCATCAGAACTAAGTGCCTCCTCTTTCACTGAGGCAAAACAAGGCATCTCTGCTAGAAAAAAGGGGGGGGGATCCAGAGGGAGGCAACAGAGACCAAGTCTGAGACAGTCCCTGCTCCATTTATTAGGGAATCCACTTGGAGACTAACCAGCCCATCAGCTTCATATGTGCAGTGGGCCTAGGACTTGTTCATGAAAGTTCTTTGGTTGGTGGCTCAGTCTCTATGAGTTACCCTCTGGCTGAGTTAATTGGCTATGTAGGTCTTGTGGTATCCTTGACTCCTTCAGCTCCTCTGAACCTTCCCCTAACTCTTCCATAAGGCTTCCTGAGTTTTGCCTAGTGTTTGACTGTGGGTTTCTGCATCTGTTTCCATTATCTGCTGGGTAAAGACTCTCAGATGGCAGTTATGTTAGGTTCCTGTCCAGTTTCCTCTCTACATCCACTTCTGATGCCTATTTTATTTCCCCTACTTAGAGGGATTCAATCACCATCCCTTGAGCCTCCTTGGTAGTTAGTGTCTTTGGCTCTGTGGATTGTAGCGTGGTTATCCTGTATTTACTGTTAATATCCACTTATGAGTGAGTATATACCATATATGTCTTTCTATGTCTATGTTACCTCACGTAGGATGATCTTTTCTGGTTCCAACCATTTTCCTTCAAATTTCATGATGTCCTTGTTTCTAAAAGCTTAGTAGTATTCCAATGTGTAAATGTACCACAATTTCTTTATCCATTCCTTGGTTGACAGACATCTAGGTTGTTTCCAGTTTCTTGCTATTATGAATAAAGCTGCTATAAACATAGTTGAAGAAATGTCCTTGTGCTTTGGTGAAACATTTTGGGTATATGCCCAGGAGTGGAATAGCTGGATCTTGACACAGAGTTCTTCCCAACTGTCTGAGAAAGCACCAGATAGATTTCCAAAGTGGTTATACAAGTTGGTACTCTCACCAGCAATGGAGGAGGGCTCCCCTTTCTCCACATCCTTGCCAGCATGTTCAGTCATTTGAGTTTTTGATCTTAGCCATTCTGACAGGTGTAAGATGGAATTTCAGAGTCATTTTGATTTTTATTTCGCGTATGACTAAGAATATTGAGCATTTCTTTAAGTGCTTCTAAGCCATTTGATATTCCTCTTGTAGTTAATTCTTGGTTTAGCTCTCTGTATCCCATTTTTTATTGAATTATTTGGTTTGTTGATGTTTAATTTCTTGGGTTCTTTATATATTTTGGCATTAGCCCTCTGTCTAATGTGGAGTTAGTGAAGATCTTTTCCCAATCTGTAGGCTGCCATTTTGTTCTATTGACAGTTCATTTGTCGTTGGCCTTATAGATGCTTTCCAGTTTAATAAAGTTCCATTTATTGTTTATTCGTCTTAGTGCTTAAACTATTGATGTTCAGTTCAGGAAGTTTTCTCCTGTGCCACTGGCTTTTATCCACTTTCTGTTTTATTAGATTTAGTGTGTCCATTTTTATGTTGAGGTCTTTGATCCACTTGGACTTGAATTTTGTGCAGGATGATAAATATGGGTCTATTTTCATCTTCTACATGTTGACATCCAGTTAGACAAGGACCATTTGTTAAAGATGGATTCTTTTTTCCATTGGTGTCTTTGTCAAAAGACACCAAAAAAATCAAGTGTCTATAGCTGTTTGGATTTATTTCTGACTCTTCAATTTGGTATGACAATATCATGCAGTTTTTATTACGATTGCTTTGTAGTACAACTTGATGTCAGGGATGGTGATACCTGTGGAGATTCTTTTATTGTACAGGGCTGTGTTCACTATCCTGGGTTTTTTTTTTTTTTCCATATGAAATTGAGAATTGTTCTGTCAAGGTCTGCAAAGAATTGTGTTGGGGTTTTGATGGGAATTTCATTGTATTTGTAGATTGCTTTTGGTAAGATGTCCATTTTTACTATGTTAATCCTACCAATCCATGAACATGGGAGATTTTCCATCTTCCAATGTCTTCTTCAATTTCTTTCTTCAGGGACTTGAACTTTTTGTCAAACAGGACTTTCACTTGCTTGGTTAGAGTTACACCAAGATATTTTAAATCTCAAGTTGTTTGTGGCTCCTCTCAGGGAGAACATGCAGTGTTTGCTCATCTGTGCCCACCTTATTCCACTTATCGTTATTTCCTAAAGTAACGATATGTCTTTGACAAAGACACCAATGGAAAAAAGAATCCATCTTTAACAAATGGTCCTTGTCTAACTGGATGTCAACATGTAGAAGATGAAAATAGACCCATATTTATCATCCTGCACAAAATTCAAGTCCAAGTGGATCAAAGACCTCAACATAAAAATGGACACACTAAATCTAAAGTTCTGTCTATACTGTTGCAGGTGACAGGATTTCGTACTTTCTATGGTTGAATGTTTCTTGCTTCATATATACCTTTGTTATTGGGTGTCTTAAATTTTCTTCTATCCTATGGTTTTAATCCCTTATCAATGAATAGTTTGAGAATATTTCCTACCACTATAAGTTGTGTCTTCTATCTCTGAAGAAGCTTTTCATTAGATAAGATCCCATTCCTCGATTTCTGCTTTTGTTTTCTGTATTCTATTCTTTGTTAGTCTTACAAAAAAAATTTATTTTTTTATTTTCTAAACTGATGTCTCAAAGTGAATTTCCCTCCATAGACTCAGTGTTACTTTTTAAATATCACTTTTAAGCCATTAATCCATGCTAGTCGGAGAGTGAAAGCACTCAGTTGATTACCCACTCCATTTTCAGCCACATCTAAAGTTAAAAAATAAAGGAAGCATCCAGACTCAGAAGAATGAAGGCAGTGAGCAGTTTATATAGTGGCATTAAACCATACATGTGGGAGGAGTTTGGGGGTTTTTTTCTTGATAAAAATCAGCTTATTGTCCAATATGGAATCTGTATTTTTCTTTTTTTCAGTATTCAAGTGTTGTGGCTTTTTTGCCTTAATAGTGTTTTTTAAGCAAAATAAAATATAATAATATAAGACAAAAAATCACCACATTGAAGTTGGACAAGGCAAATCAACAGAAGAAAAGGAGCCCTAAGAGCACAAAAATCAGACACCCACTCATTCACACATTCAGGAGTCACATAAAAGTATGAAACTGAACGCTACAGTATAATGCAGAGGGCCTGGTGTAGACCTGCATAAGCCCTCTGATTACTGCTTTAGTCTCTGAGTTTGTATGAGCTTTGCTCAGCTGTTTTAGAGGACCTTGTTCTAGGGGTGTCCTTCATGCCTTCTGATTCCCACCCTCCTTACTCCTCATCTTCTGTGGCATTCCCTGAGCTCTGAGAGGAGGGATTTGATGGAGATGTCTCATTAGAACTGTGTATTCCAAGGTCTCACTCTGTATGAGGTCTGATTGTGGGTCTCTGTGCTTGTTTCCATCTACTGTAGGAAGAAGCCTCACTGATAATGATACTCATCAATCTATGAGTATAGGTGAATATCATTGGGTGTCATCGTATTTCTACTTTTTTTCTTTAGACCAGTAGTATTTGTTTTTACTCTAGGTATCTGGGCTATATAGTCCCTGGTTCCTTGGTCACCCGAACAGTTTTCGGTATGGGGTCCATCTAGTGAAGTGGTCCTTAAGTTGATTATTCCCACAAGCTTTGTGCCACTATTGTCCTAGCATATTTTTGTAGGAAGGACAGATTGTAGATCAAACACTTTGTGGCTAGGTTGGTGTTGATGTTTCTCTTTTCGTAGCCCATAGAGGACTTTCCCAAAAAAATATCAGTAGAACATAGAGTCAAATGTTCTATTTAGGCACCAACTTTACCTCTCCATGTTCAATGTGGCCTTGCTGTTAGTTTATGGAGAGCAATCCACTGTCTTTGAAGCAGTCTGGGTTTGGGGATTTCCATGGGATCCCTTTGGTCAAAAACCCAGTTGGATGTAACACAGTCCCAGCAGTGGGAGCTTCATTTGGTGTTAAAAGATACTCAGTTGGGACTCTGTTTCTGTTACTATTTGGAGACTACATTATGATCACCTTCATATATTTTAGGAAGTTTCCACTGTACTAGTTTTCCCTACTCCCTTCAATACCCCTCAATTCTAGATGTCTCTCTCTACATTCCTTCCCTCAAACCTATCCACTCTCCACCTACCCAACCTACCCATCTGATCCTCCATTTCCTGTCCCACACCCCCATCACCATCCAACAATAAAATCTATTCTATTTCTCCCTCCCAGGGAGATCTATGTACTCCCTCCACCCGAGTCCCTTCCTCTATGTCTAACCTCTCTGGATTAGATTGTGGCTTAGTTATCATTTACTTAATGGCTAATATCCACTTATAAATGAATACATACCATATTTGTCTTTCTGTTAGGAATTGCCCTGCTTAGTATGACTTTTTTTTTCTAGTTCTGTCTATGTGCTTGTGAGTTACACGAAGTCACCATTTTTTTTAAAAGCTGAGTAATACTCCACTTAGTGTTTATCCGTTCTTCTGTTCAGGGGCATCTAGGTTGCTTCCAGTTTCTGGCCACTATGAATAAAACTGTAATGTACATGATTTGTGCAAGTAAGTGTCCTTGCGGTAGGATGAAACATCCTTTGGGTATAAGCCTAAGAATGCTACAATTGGGCCATGCAATAGATCATTTCCCAATTTTCTGAGATACTACCATATTGATGTCCATAGTGGCTGTACAAGTTTGCACTTCTACCAGGAATGGAGAAGTGTTCCCCTTCTTGGGGGTGGAGCTATTATGATTTAAATATTTCCCAAAAGGCTACACCCACCACACTGGGTGCAGTATGGTGATGAGAATTAAGTTTTCAGTACATAAAATTGAGCGAGATACATTCGGAACACACAAGAAGTCTAGATTGCACCAGAGAAGCTGAATTTCTACCTGGGTAAAAGAGGAAGATGAGACACAAACACCCATAGACTTAGTCAGAATTAATCTTAAAATCTATCTGGACTCCCAGGCAATTTAGGTTTAAAATGAAGGAAAATAAAACATTAATAAAGCAGACATAATGCATAAACAACTACAGCTATCCCTTGGTATCCATAGGAGACAGACTTCAGGGACCCTCTACCCTTCAGATCTTAAAATCTGTTCACCCCTCATATAAAATAATGCAGAGTTAGTATATTGCCTACACACATTCTCTTATGTGCTTTAAATCATATTAAGAGACAATATAAATGCTATATAAGTAGGTGTGCTGTATGGCTTGGAGAATAATAACAAGGAAAAACATCTGTATGTATTCTGTCCAGATGCTATTTTGCCTGAATATTCTCAACCTTCCCTTCATTTAATTGATGACTGAGGATCTCATGTATACTGCACATAATGTGAAGAGCGTATATAGAAACATGTGTGAATTTCTGCATTAGTGAGGGTCCTAGAACCCAGTCAGAAAGAGGACAAACTCTGGATGAGGAGACTGAGATTTGACTTAAAAATATTTTATTTGTTGTTATAAGAGAAAGAGTCATTTGTTGGACTGAAAGGGAGAGCTGTTCGGGGGGTGGGGGATATACCTTAAATTAAAAAAAAGGAAGCAGATGGAGGGGTGTGAGGGGGAAGAGAGTAGGAGGGTGGGCCTGGGGGGGGAGTAGGGAGGGGATTGTGATTGAGATGTAACTTGAAGAAAAAAGGCATTTAAAAAATACTAAAATTTTATTGCTGCAGTTATAGAGATACTGAAACTATTGATTTTACCATAAAACCCTGTAGTGTTTTTACTCTTGCATCATTCAAAATTTAATACCTACATCTATCACACTCATTCACTGTACTTAAAAAATCTATTATTTCTTTTACATCTTTTAAAACATAGCATTGTGATTGAGATGTAACTTGAAGAAATAAAAAATAAATTATTAAAAAAAACATAACACTTTTGTTCTCTTGCTAGGTATATATCCATTAAATTGCCTATACTAGTACCTAACAAATGAGATCTAATCAAGAAGAATGCCATTTACTTTGTAACTTAATAAATGCCATGCCAAATTAAAAAAACTCCTTTCCTTTAGGTGTGTGTGTGTGTGTGTGTGTGTGTGTGTGTGTGTGTG
>CAJQZJ010032488.1:2843303-2923675 GCA_907164525.1 Lophiomys imhausi
GGGGGGTTGAGGGGGAAGAGGGTGGGAGGGTGGGACTGGAGGGGGGAGTAGGGAGGGGATTGTGATTGAGATGTAACTTGAAGAAATAAAAAATAAATTAAAAAAAAGAAAGAAAAAATGAATGCATCGTGTTTGTATCCTGCTTTGCCTCTCTGATGCGAGATAAAACACTGACCAAAGCCAATTTAGGAGGAAAGGGTATATTTAATCTTATAAGTCCCAGGACATGATCCTTTCTTGAGGGAAGTCAGGGTAGGAGCTCAAGGCAGAAATAGAGGCAAAGACCATGAAGGAATGTTTGCTTATATAGCCCAAACCCAAGTGCCCAAGAATGGCACCACCCACAGTGGGCCAGACACTTCCACTTCAATCAGCCATCAAGAAAATGCAACACTAGCCGGGCGTGGTGGCGCACGCCTTTAATCCCAGCACTCGGGAGGCAGAGGCAGGCGGATCGTTGTGAGTTCGAGGCCAGCCTGGTCTACAAAGCGAGTCCAGGACAGCCAGAGCTGTTACACAGAGAAACCCTGTCTCAAAAAACAAAAAACAAAACAAAAAAAAAGAAAATGCAACACAGTCTTGCCACAGAGCACTATGATGTAGGCAGCTCCTCAGCTGAGGATCCTTTTCCCCAGGGCGTGTGTGTGTGGTGTGTGTGTGTGTGTGTGTGTGTGTGTGTGTGTGTGTGTGTGTGTGGTGTGTGTGTGTGTGTGTGTGTGTGGTGTGTGTGTGTGTGTGTGTGTGTGTGTGTGGTGTGTGTGTGTGTGGTGTGTGTGTGTGTGTGTGTGTGTGTACATGTGAGTTTAGGTCTGCAGAGTTGACATAACGGCATCAGATCCCGTTGGAGATGGAGTCACAGGTGTGACTCCAGATGAACCGGCCAAGTGTGTGCTATCAACCAAACTCAAGTCCTATGAGAAGCACTACTTGATATTAACCACTTACCCTTCTGTCCAACCCCTAAAATACAACTTTTGACAGGACATTAGCATGTTGAAAAAAGTAGGATGATTGCTAGGTACAATCCTTCCATAGTCTACTTCTTATATTGATATTCAGAGCCCTAGAATTGTTTTTGTCTGAATGATACCTCAGTAGTAGAAAATTGATTATAGCTAACCAGTTGTCTGTCATTGTGCTATGGACATATTTCTCTAATGACGACTGTACATTAATGAGAAGTTAAAGGTTTTGTAAGTTCTTTGAGAAAAACAACATTAGCTATTTAAAACCTGGCAAGTTTCCTGGTGATATTCTATTCAGGTTCACGACATTTCCATGAATCTGTCTATATAACACATCACTTATCAACCTCTTTGACACTACCTACATGGAAACATCCCAAAGGTAGTCAGAGGTGAAAACTCTGGAGTCTAATTAACCCGCAAGTGTCAAGTTTTCAAATCCACTCTAGCCTGAAGATTCTAGGCAATTTCGTATGTTCATTAATTCCACAAATATTTATCAAGTCTGAGGCAATGTTCAGAATTTTGAAAAAGGACAGTTTTTTTTTTTTGCCTCCAAGCATCTCAGAATGTATCTGCTTTAAGAGAGTACTTGTTTAGGTATAAGTGGGTTGGAAAATTTCTAACAAAAACTGTTCAGTGATTTGTTGTAATAAATCAAATATAGCTTATCATAAAAATCATTTTCTAGGTGAAAGGATTTTTCTTGAAGGAAAGAAATTGCATATTGCCCTGAAATGGCTGCTGCATTCTTTTTACACTCAAGTTAATTTTTCTTATTGACTTAAAGGAGCTAGGCAATTTAATGTAAGAGTTTAACACTAAAAAATAATATGTACCTATTACTAGCCTCTGATACTGTGGAAGGACCAATGATGCTCAGTAAGGTACTGTTTTATTTATTGCATTATTTGAAGATAAAAAGGGAAAAAAAACTCTACATTCAACTGGATTCCAAACCAGAGAAGGCTATTCATAACATAACTTCGGGAATTTGAATGAAGTCTGGGATTAATAAATTAAAGTGTAGCAATGTTAATTTCTTACTTTTGGCGACTGTACAAGTACCACAATATATAAAATGCTAACAGTAGGGGAAACTAAATGAAGAATGTATGGAAAAATCTGTCTCTGTTTTTTAAAATTCCTGCAAAAATCTAAAATTGCAGAGTGATACATAACCAAGTGCAAATCTATTTAAATTTCTTATGTCTTTGTATCCAGAAGGGCTCTTAGAACATCTGGTTATCCAGACTGAGTCTAGACACTGGGCTTACCATATTCTAGTCAAAGAAGTTCCCTCCAGGCAGTCCCCAAGGAATATTTCCCATGCTGCATTTGTCTTCATTTAACTTTCCTCCACTCAGGAAGAGATAGAACATTTTCCAATATGGAAATTCAATCACCTTAGCAGTCCACAGGGCTGGCACACGTTTCAAAATGACTTTTTTTTTTCAGGTACCGTGAAGTGTGTTCATAGAGAAGACTGTCATGGAGTTCTAAATACAGGGTGAGAATGTCTGTCCTACAGAGACCTCACTGTGCCAAGCTTGGGAAGCACCAGGAAAGTGAGCTCTGGCACCAGAAGCTTAGATCAGAGCCCAGCTCCACCATGAGACACTGAACTCTCAGAAGGTTTTAGAAAAGTTTCCAATTAGTGGATTTATTTGCCTAATCTCCTGACCTCACATTTATTACTCTGATATTATTTTCATTATCATTCAAGAAGTTTAATGTTTGTTTATCTGTTTTTTTAAATTCTAATTTATGATCAAAGGTTTCATGATAAAAAATTAAAGACCCAATATTCTATGAGTATTCTGTCAATTAGTTAGAACTGGGAGTGCCATACATTATCATTAGTCTTTTAGTCTAAAATTCATCAATATTTCACTGTACATTCCAGTCTGGAAATTGGAGCAAAAAATGTAACACCCTTAGATTCTGGATATAGGGGTTACTACATTACAAGAACTTCAAAATATATCCTTTTTCCCCAGAAAGGGAAGAAATTAAACAACAACAACAACACAAGATTAAGTCAGCCTGTCTGAAAAAAATGAAACAAAACTTTTGAAGATTTACTGGCTTATAGATAAATCTAGGAACAACACCTGATCCTCAAGCCTTAAGCATCTAGGAGTCTTTACACAATGTGTTCAGTGTAGAATGTTAATAAATGTCATGAAAGAGATTTTGCTAATGTGGTGCTGTGGCAATACAATTGTCGTTTATCTCATGTTCTGTCACTGGTGAGAGTGTTCCTCTGTTTTTCTACTGATATCCATTTGAATTCATTTATAAACATGCTTTTTTTTTTTCAAAATTGAAAAGTGGAGTTTCCAGAGTTTATAATCTATGAGTTTTCATGAGTTACAAATATAAACCAGAATTGTCTTCCTTATTTCATTCCTAGCATATAGTTGAAAGGAAATTGCTGGATTTATGTATCCCCAGTATTCATGAAATATTAATGCATTGAATTTTCTCCTGTGTTCTTCAGGAAAAAATGTGAATTTTAATCAGACCACAGCATATAGGAGTCTGGACAATTTTTCAACATTTTATCTTATTTAATAGAGTTTAATATTTTCCTAGCATAATATCTCAAATTGCATTTATAAGGAATAAACTCACAACCACCAAATCTCTTACTTTCATTTTTAATAGTGAACTGACAAAGGTGGGAAAGAAATAACAACAAAAAATTGAAACTAGGACATAGGACATCAACCTTTATTTTATGATATGTATAGCTTTTCCTCTTCTGCCATGGAATCATCCCTACCTAATCAGGATAGATGATGATAATCAGGTAACTTATAAGAGATCTATCTAAGTATTTGACTCAGTTATATTAGTGTTGCTATAATATAATGTCTTGTACTAGTTAGTTTTATAAAGAACAGAACTTTATTTCTTACAGTTTGGAGGTTGGAAAGTCCAACACTAAGGTGTCAACAGATTTTGTATTTTGCCACTGTAACATCACATGGCCAAAGGGTCTCATTTATTAAAAAGAAAAGAAGCCAATCACATCTACATAGGTTCTTTCTAAAGGCCTTGCCTCCCAACACCCTCACATAGAAAACTAGGTTCAGCATATTGATTTCAGGGTGATACAAACATTCAGATCATGTATTAGCTTTCTGTCACTATGACAAAA
This sequence comes from Lophiomys imhausi, assembly GCA_907164525.1. NCBI lineage: Eukaryota > Metazoa > Chordata > Mammalia > Rodentia > Muridae > Lophiomys > Lophiomys imhausi. Next base: position 2,847,435 of record CAJQZJ010032488.1, read on the forward strand.
TACCCAAGAAAAACAACTTAAAGGAGCACTAAACCTTAGAAAGGTTTACTCTGGCTCCCAGTTTTAGCTGCCTCAGTCGTGTGTGGCACCATTGCTTCAGAACTGTGGCCAGGCAGAGAACATCATGGTAAAGAGTGAACAGTAAGGCAAAACTGCTTACCTCATTGTTGGAAAGAGGACAAAAAAGGGGGAGAACTAGAAGAAAGGTCCAGAGTTCCAATATCCCTGCAAGGTCATGTCTGATGACCTAACTTCTTTCCTAATGACAAAGGTTCTGCCATCTCCCAGTCATCAGCTGGGAACTGAGCTTTAAGGGCATGGCCTTTGTGAGAAAATTAAAATCAACCATAACAGACTGTAGCAGCATTCAATGTCAGACGACTTGGTGATCGGAGACAATTTCTGTGTAAAACTCTACCATTTATAATTTCTGCTGTGTGGTATACTTTCCTTATCCTATCCTGTGATATTCTGTATGCTCTTGTTGAGGTTGCTGTAACAATACTAAGAGACTGCCTAGTCCTGGTCATCACAGCACTCCAATCCCTCAAACACCATGAGTAGGACAGAGACACTTAGAAGAAGCAAACAGAATAAAGAAATCTTGCTTGGGTTTAATACTTATCTATAGAAACAGAAACTGAACTATTTCTTCAAGTTATCAGGCCAACATGGTGGGAAACTAGATTTGCATGTGGTTGGTTTTCTCTCTCTCTCTCTTTACATTTTTAAAATAATTTATTGTTTATTTCTTCAAGTCACATCTCAATCACAATCCCCTCCCTATTCCCCCTACAGTCCCACTCTTCCACCCTCTTCCCCCTCAAACCTCCATCCTCTACACCCCCTTTTTTTAGTTTAAGGTATATCTTAACAGCTCCCCCTTTCAGTCCAACCAATGGTTCTTTCTCTTATAACAATAAATACAAGACAAAACAACAGAAATAAATAGGCTACAATTATGAGAGTTATATGGCTTAGCATATATTCCCAATGTCCAGTCCATATGTATTTGGCACCTGACTTTAACATTCTACTATATAACCATCTCCATGAGTTTAAAGTTCTATATCTAATTCAGCTTTCATACTAACTTGCATCACAATTTTAAAAACATCTTCTTAGATCCAGAACACCCTCTTGATTCCTAAACAACTCAAAATTTAACTATGAGACTCTAGCTATCTATTCTTCGACCACCTCAGAGACCTGAGAGAGATAAATATATCTGATTATATAGGAAGTGCAGGGCCTGCAGCTTCCAAAACTAAGAAATGACATACCAGTGGCTGCCTGGACAGTTCCCATTTTCTCTCCATACATTACAGCATCAATCTTCAGCTGTTTGGTCCCGTTTCTCTGACAGACATTGATTGTAAAGCAGGAATTATGAAGGACTTACCTACCCTGTCTTGGCAGAGAGCTAGGTTGTCGACTTACCTGCTTCCACGTTTTGTCCTTTTTGGACAGCATCCTGTCTACAGTTGAAGCAAGGGGTTTTTCATGCCAAGAGATAGGCTTGCCACTAATTCAACCATCTCACACTGGAGATTCTTCAATGCTCATCTTCTACTTGAAGTAGAATAGGGCGTGCTGTCAGGAGCTGACATGTCTCAATATCAAAAAATCTTAAGTTAAGAAAACATCTTTGAATGCCATATTCTGCAGATCTCTTGAGGTTTTTGAAGACACCCTATCTATCTCTTATATTTAGATAAGCAACTTTTGCTTGTCTCTTAGCAACTTGATTTCTGAGTAGCTTAGAAAATAACTGTGATAGACTGTCATAGTACCTAACAAATGACACACTTGCATGACTATAAGTTTGCATTTATTAATTATCCTAAACAGTTTATGATGGTTGTCAGCAAAAGGCCAAAACTTCACATTTCATTTTTAAGCATTACTAGGTACAATACCTTTAAGAAGCGTTACCCTTAATTTTGTATCAATATACAAAGATCAATATCAATGTGGCCAAATATAATCTTAATTTTGTATCAATATACAAAGATCAATACCTATGTAGCCCAATACAATCTTAATTTTGCATCAATATACAAGGGTCAATACCATTGTGGCCAAATATAATCTTAATTTTGTATCAATATACAAAGATCGAGAGAGAGATCGATCATGTCCACTCATGCCTAGAAGAATTTTTCTTGGGCTTCCTGGTTAAATGAGAATAAAATAAATACTTTCGCTGAAGTTTGTTTAAATTGTAACCAAGAGAATTCTGATTATCATAGATTACCTGTCTGTATTAATAAGCATTGTTTTATATTGCTGTTCTTGCTTATGTGCCAAAGATCTTTGCTCTCTAGATATTTTATTCATGTTGGCCAAGTGGTCCATGTTACTTTGGAAAGGAAAACACAGAGTATCAGTGGAGGATCAGTTAACTGATTTTCAGCTGAATCTGACTTGAGGAACAGTGCAGTGGCAATGTTTTCATGAGATGACTTTTGTGAGAACAAATGCAACAAGATTGAGAAGGCTAAGTGTAAGACAGCATGAAGCAGATCCTCTACAAAATCACGAATAATCCAAAAATGGCAGTACAGATGAATAATACCAGTATTAAGGGTTAAGCAGGAGGATCACAAACTGGAGCCTGCCTGGACTACACAGCAATTTCCAGGCCAACAAGGACAACGCAGTGAGACGCTGCCTCAGTATACACACAAACAGAAGTCATAAGTAAATGGATACTATATACAAACTACAATAGGACTGATACAAAATCATTCCATGCAAGTAACAGTTTTAAGATACAAAATACTATCTAGATTTTCCAGTAAGACCTTTCTATGTAAGAGGTCATAAGACCACCACAGAACCTCTGTAGAACATAGAGAAGAGTAAAGTGCAAAATAGGATCTGAAGCACAGGACCTCTAGGTCTCCATAAAGAAAGATCTTATGAACTTACACCCAAAGAAAAGCTGCCATTAGAGTACTTTTCCTAATGAGGAAAGAGAGTGGAGATCCCAGAGGCATGGGTGTCATCTGGTCCCAGGAATGGACCCTCTTTCTGGATCTCTGTTGTACACAATCGACATCTTAGAAAGTGTTTCACTATGATGGAGTCTTCCCAGTACCCTCCCATAATGTCACCTATCACAAAGTCCTACAGATGGGTATGAATTGCATTAGTTAGAAAGGAGAACAGGTGTATGATACTTTTGATGTGTTCTTGAATTCGGTTTGCTAGTATTTTATTAAGTATTTTTGCATCTATGTTCATGAGGGAGATTGGTCTGAAGTTCTCTTTCTTTGTTGGGTCTTTGTGTGGTTTAGGAATCAGGGTGATTGTGGCCTCATAGAATGAGTTCTTTCAGATTCTATTTTGTGAAAGAGTTTGAAAAGTAATGGTGTTAGTTCCTCTTTGAAGGTCCAGTAGAATTCCGTGCTAAAGCCATCTGGCCCTGGGCTTTTTTTGGTTGGGAGATTTTTAATGACTATTTCTATTTCCTTAGGGGTTATAGGGCTGTTTAATCTGTTTATCTGATCTTGATTTAGCTTCAGTAGGTGGAATCTATCAAGAAAATTGTCCATTTCACTTAAGTTTTCAAATTTGGTGGAGTATAGATTTTTAAAGTAGGATCCAAATATTCTCTGGATTTCCTCAATGTCTGTTGTTATTTCTCCCTTTTCATTTCTGATTTTGTTGATTTGTGTTTTCTCCCTCTGTCTTTTAGTTAATTTGGCTAAGGGTCTGTCTATTTTGTTGATTTTTCTTGAAGAACCAACTCTTGGTTTCATTGATTCTTTGTATAGTTCTTTTTGTTTCTAAGTTGTTGATTTCAGCCCTAAGTTTGATGATTTCCTGCCTTCTCATCTTGGGAGTGTTTGCTTCTTTTTTTTTTCTTCCAGTTTTTCCAGTTCAGCTGTTAATTTGCTAATATGAGCTGTCACAGTTGTCTTTTTGAAACCCCTGCTCTACAATCAATGTCTGTCAGAGAAACGGGGCCAAATGACTGATGATCGATGCTGTAATGTTTGGAGAGAAAATGGGAACTGTCCAGGCAGCCACTGGTATGTCATTTCTTAGTTTGGGAAGCTGCAGGCCCTGTACTTCCTATAAAATCAGATATATTTATCCCTCTCAGGTCTCTGAGGTGGTTGAAGAATAGATAGCTAGAGTCTCATAAAATTAAATTTTGAGTTGTTTAGGAGTCAAGAGAGTGTTATAGATCTAAGAAGATACTTTTAAAACTGTGTTGCAAGTTATTATGAATGTTGAGTCAGATATAGAACTTTAAACTCATGGAGATGGTTAGATAGTAGAATGTTAAAGTCAGGTACCAAATACATATGGACTGGACATTGGGAATGTACGCTAAGCCATATAACCCTCATAACTGTGGCCTAATTACCTCTGTTGTTTTGTATTGTATTTATTATTATAAGAGAAAGAGCCATTTGTTGGACTGAAAGGGGAAACTGTAGGGGGAAATAAGGTATACCTTAAACTTAAAAGAAAAAAAAAGGGAAGAGGATTGGGGGGGTTGAGGGTGGGAGGGTGGGACTGGAGGGGGAATAGGGAGGGGACTGCGATTGAGATGTAATGAGGAAATAAAAAATAAAGGAAAAAAAGAAAAAAGAAAAGAAAAGAAAGAAAGAAAGGAGAACAGGGGAAATGAGAAAATACTAATTGTTGCACAGTCTGTCAAAAACTCTTATTTTACTCTCTCATAAATAAACCTGAAAATATGATCATCTTAGAAAAAAATTTAAATGAGGATCCTTACTTACTTACATACTTATTTACTTACTCAATGGAATGATAAACTCACAATAACCTCTTCTTTTCAGAAACCTTTTTCTCTGCTTAGAAGTTTGGAGAGAAGAAAGTCAAGGCTGTTCCAATAGAGTACATTGGCTTCAAACAAACATCAAGGGAAGATGTAGTGAACAAAGTTTCCTTTCTGTCACTCATATATACCTTTGGTTCCTTTGGATACACAGAGTAAGAAACTAGAATACTGTCCCTTAGTCATGTTTAAAGTATTTACAACCAAAAGAGTGAAGATTCCCCTTCTGTGGGCTGGTGGGAGTCAAATCCCAGTGCACAGACACCATGCCAAACACCCACCAAAGTTCATTAGAGCTCTTCATTTATAGTGCAGAGTTACAGCACTAGTCATTCTCATGCTGTCCCTTAGTAAATCACAGATCTCTACCACTTGTGTAATTGACTGGACTGTGACTTTCAATGAAGAATTCTTAGAAATGAGGGGTATTCAGTTTAAAGGTTACAACCCCACTAACAAGAAGGCGCGAACCACAAAAGACAGTCTTCTGCTTCTAAACTTTCTCAGACTTTTTATGTGGAAATAGTCCATGTAGATTTTTCAATGATCTCAGCAGTTACTCATATTTATGGTATTCTTTCAAATTTCCCCAGCCCCTGCCACATTTCCCACATCCTGTCTCTTTGGAAAGTAAAATATTCCAGGTCTACTCAGAGTACTTCCTGATGGGCTAGCTGTTTCCCACTGGCTCCACAGTGTGCATCACCCAGATATGCTATCTTCCTTGCCTTCCTCCCACCCAGCAGGTGCACGTGCCCTAAGTCTCCTCATGAATACCAGCCTCGTTCTCTGTTTGAATCTGTCTTTACTCTGTGTGTTCTGACCTTATGAAAGCCCACCAGTGCTTCATGGACTTCTTCCCAGACTAAAACTAAGGAACAAGTTTTCTTTTTCATCCAAGACAAATTATTTGCCTTGACATTAAATGCATTAAATTGAGTTATTACATGAATCCAAAGTAATATAGAGAAAGTCACATGAGATAGGGAAAAGAAATCTAAGGCATACAAAATAGAGAAGATATGGGATGTGTGGTTGGAACTAAAGATATAGAAGTCAGAGCACAGATCTGTGATAGTTATACAAAGTGAGACTACCAGCCTATGACTGTTAACAACATGAAAACAATGTGATTGCTCAGAAGACTGTAGAATAAAAGTGCCGAGGAAATTGCTTTTAGGAGAAGAAAATGCCAAAAGGGACTAGGAAAGCATTCTTAAAGAGCCAATAGCCATCTTTGAAGACTGATAAAACACACACTATAAGAAAAGGTTCACCAAGAACATGTATGTATGTATGTATGTATGTATGTATGTATGTATGTATGTGACTTGAAATTACTTTAGTTTTCATGACACAAATATCAGAATACTAGAAAGATCAGAAGGTTCAATGAAGAAGCTAAAGAGGTCATGTGCCAGGCACCCCCAGAAAACTTCCTCAATCTCCTGTGACTCTTGCAGAGAGGAAACCAAGTTCATATTAAAAAGTTCCAACTCACAGATGCCTGTGGAGCACCAGAGCTGGAGCCTAGCACTCAGGAACAAGGACGTATAGTTGGGTTTTGTTGTTCACAATTATGGCTTTTTTTTTCAATTATGGCTAAAATGGTTCTTCAAAATTAAGGTGAAAAAATTCTGAAACTACTTCTGAATTTTTCTTTTTAAAGAAAGTACAGAATCTTCTTTAGTTGTTCCGTTTCTGCTTTTTGGTTATGCATGAACATGTTTAAAGGGCAATTTCAGTGAACTCCTGAGCCCTACTGTATCCCCACCCTATTTGTACTCCAAAGAGAAATTATTTCTAACTTCCTGATTGCCCTTAGACAGACTGTTGTATTTATTTTCATATTCCTCCCCACATGGTGCTATTTTTGAATTCTAAATCTTGAACATTATTTCTTTCCTTTATGGTAGAAAGAGACCAATATGTCACACCCAGATCTTTTTTCTCACCCAATCTAAATACAACATGATTTCAGATATAGAAAACCATCTAAATACAACATGATTTCAGATATAGAAAACCATTATACATGCTAATTCAACTTTATCAATACTATTTATTAGGAACAAATATTATGCTATGCTTGTGTGCTCTCAAGTTAATAACTGCCTCATTTTAACCTTCATAGGATTTTGTAAACCTATTCTTAATGTCCCCCATCCTAATGATCCCATTATTGCCACAATAACCACTCAGTAAATTTCAAGAGCTCAGATTTATCATGTAAATCCTCCCATTTTCCGAGCCAGGGATGTCTCTATTCTCCCTCCTTGCTGACTTCTAACTTCTTCAAAAAGTTTCTCCTATTTTTGGTTTTCATTCTCTACCCTCTTGGGGAAGAGAATGCAACGTCATAGATAGAAAGCAGCAGGGTACTTGTACCAAATCATTGACATATCAATGGGTAGCTCCCTTAACTACAAATTGTAAGGACTGGTTCCCTTCGGAACAGGTAGATAAAAACAGAGAGAGCCTATTTACACCTAGAAATCCACTTAGAAGGCCACTGAGAGTGCTTAAAGAACTGCCTTGCCATTCTCACAGATGCTGGAATGCAGAATTAAGACAGTAGCTTTCCACGAGGACCCTCCCTCCACAACACTGGAGCTATAATGGATCTTGGCTACAGAAGTACTCAAGCAAAACTAAGTGAAAATAAAAAAAAACTATATATTATTACTCTTGCACAAACCACATAGTTTCTAAAGATGTAAGTTTTAACATGTTTGTTTATTATTCTTAGTTTTTAAAACCCATCATAAAATCCTTTAAGAGCAATTGCCACTCTGTCAGAAAAAAAAAATATATATATATATATAAATTGTTTGATCATTGTTTGGGAAAAAAATCAAGCAGTACATTGTAGGACAAACTGAATTGGTTTACAATCATTAAAATTCTATTTTACCAAGGATTATTGCTGTTGTAGAGAATCACACAACTTTAAATATGTACAATTAAAAATCAGATTTTAAACACATTAAGTAGTTCCTCTTACTTGCCACTTACTGTGATTTTGTTCTAAACTGGCACTTTATCTTGCTCTAGAGATAATTGGTTTCTGGTTAAGTATGACACACGAACCACCTAGTAATATATGATAAAAGATCTTATGTGTTGGTATGTATTCTGTTACTGTGAAAAAGCCAACATACCCATTTTATAGGAAAGGCTTACTTTGGCTCACGGTTTCAAAAGTTTACTTCCAAGGTGTCCTTGCCCTATTACTTAGTGGATGCAGGGATACAGTACCTCATGAAGGATGAGACAGGAGAAAACTGTTTGCTAAGTATGGTGTTTGAGATGCATAGAAACTCCCAATGTCCTTATCAAAAGCATCCATCCTTTCAGTTGCCTGAAATTTTTCCAACAGAAATAAAGACTGGAACCAAGTTGTGGTAGTGAGAAAACAAAAAAAAAAAAAAAACTTTTGTGGGAAAACAAAAACAAACAAACAAAAAACCCCATCAAGCTGAGCTTGTTGTTTTCTGTGCCTTAAGGATAGGGTTAAGTACTAACAAAAAGTCTAACAGAGGAACCTGAGAAATGGTTAACCTGAAATGTGAAGAATGATGAATCTATTTGATCATTGCTGTAACAAACTTCACAAACTCAGTGGCCTATGCAAGGCATATGCAGGCTAGAATTCTGAGACAGAACTCCATGATCTAAAATTCTTGCAAGTTCTAAGACAGAATTTGTTGGGTTGCTCTTTCCAGCTTCTAGAAGTCTGCTCATTTGCTTCACTTCTAGCTTGCTCTGTTTCCAACACTATCTTTGTTGTAGCTCCAACAGCCTAATCTTTTTTCTGCATAGACATATGACTTTCTGATTATCTTCTACCTAGTTCTTCTACTGCTAAGGATCCTTCTGTTCAGGTCACATGGATAATCCAGACTGTGTTCCCTAGGAGGAGGTCAGCTAACAAACAACTTAATACTGTTCACAAAATTGATTAACCTCTACACGTTTTTGAGTTTATGATATTAGGACCCTAACAATAGTATTCCATCAGCTGTAGATTATGTTAATTTAACAGAGTCTAAAGAAGAAAAAGAAGCACTTATTTCACAAACTTCAGTACGTGGTCCAAGGAATCACAAGACTTTTATCAAGAGGAACAAAGGCAAGGACAAGGTGTGAGTAGGAGGAGGCTTCTGGAAAAAATATACTTTTAATGATGCTTAAAATTATATTCATGTTTCCTAAATGTTTTTTGAAAAAAATTAAAGGTAAGCTTCCTCTTTTTTGTTTAGTTTAGATTTGTTTGAGGAGAGTCTTGCAAAGTAGTATTGGCTTGCATAGAATTCTTGATGTAGATCCTGTTGACCCTAAACACAGAGATACACATCTATCTCCTGAGTGCTAGGATTAAAGGCAAGTTCGACCAGTTACTCTATTTTAAAGGTACATAATATATGGAGAGAGTTCATTTAGAGAGATGAAGGCTTCCATATTATCTATCTGGTCAAACTAGTTTTGTCTTTTGGAACCAATGATTTTTAAAAGACAATTTATTATTATCACCCAAAGCTATAAGGAAATGTAGTACAGAACTATTTCGGACATCTGGATATTCAGACAGATACCCAATGGGGCTCATTAAAATACATGACAGCTGATCTGCTGGTCCTGAGGAAGTCTCTTAGAGAATGCTTAATTCTAAACACAATTCTTTGCACTAAGGTGGGGCTCTTGTTTGGTCTAAAACCCCTTGTGTTATTTACTGTATTGCCCAGATATGTCCATTTTGCATGCCCATTTTTAGGAAATGTGTTCATTGTTTTAGTAAAAGAATTTGTTTGATCTTTTATAGCACAAATTACAACCATCTTAGGGAGAGCAGCTCCCCTTTGTCTCTCAACTCTTCCTACAGTGATGGTTGAAACAAATACATTTTGAATCTAGTCCTGAAATTTAATTTAAAGTCCTTAAGGTAACTACTAGACTACTAGAGATAAATAGGGCATCAGATATTCATACAGAAATATTCGTATGGAGTGTTCCTATAGACATTCAGATTTCAACTGTAGATATTCATACAGACGTTCATATAGAGAATGAAACAGTTAATCAAAACTGGCAAGCAAAGCCTGTGGAGGCTAAGCTCTACAGGATTTACTACCAAACATCACATCTGCCTACTACCTTGATGATAAAAATAAGCTTAGGAGTGGTTTTAAAATTCCTTGTCTCATGCTACCCTCTTCATAGCACCCTTCAAATGTTCAAGAAATATCCCCTGGGTCCACAAAAACCAGTGAAACCTAAAATCTGGACCACAACTCATTCCTGATGACATTGTCTCTGGGACATAGTAGGTCCCCCAAATACACATCTTGATAAGTAAGTGAAAGAGAATACAAAGCAGGGTGAAACAAGGTGAGTCTTTGCTACTATATTCATGCAGGGAATTAGTTATTCCTGCTGCACAGTTTCAAATCATCTTTCATTCGAGCACTTTGAAGAATCATCCACTTTTATTCTGTCTTCACCCATAAAAATGCTAATATATAACTACAGCAAAACAAAAGACAGAGAGAGAAAAAAAGACCAATTTTGTTCAAATAAATGTTCCATAAACACAGGACTGTCATCACTGTTCATATTTGCAAAAACATCATTCGAGATTCTTGTTTCTCTCTAAGTCTCTCCAACTTTCTATTTATCTATCATACACATGCATGCATACACTCTATACACTTACCAATTAAATGCATATATTTAGAGATTAACAAATAATTTTGTAAGGGGAATAAAACTCAAGATATATTAATTATAAATATAATCTTCCAGGTCTAATACAATTTATGTGATGGATAATATTTAAATCTTCTTGTATTAAAAAGGATGATAAGATCCCAAAGCAGATAATGTAGTTAGGGACAGGCACTGTTTCTGCTGTTAGGAGTCCCACATGAAGACCCAGCTGCACAACTGTTACATATGTGCAAGAGGGCGTAGGTCCATATCATGCATGCTCTAGTTGGCAGTTCAGTCTCTGTGAGTCCCTGTAGACCCAGGTTAGTTGATTCTGTAGGTTTTCATGTGGTTTCCTTGATTCCTCTGGCTCTTTCAATCTTTCTTCTCCCTCTTCCACAGGATTCCCCAAGTTCTACTTAATGTTTGGCTGTGGGTCTCTGCATCTGTTTCCATCCATTGCTTGGTGAAACCTCTCTGATGACATTTGTTCTAGGCTCTTGTCTGCAAGTATAGCAGAATATCATCAACAGTGTCGGGGTGGACTCTTTCTCATGGCATGAGTCTCAAGCTAGGAGAGTCATTAGTTGGTCGGTCTTTCCTTCAAAATTTGATCCATCTTTTACCCTGCATATCTTGTAGGCAGGACAAATTGTGGGTCTAAGGTTTTGTGACTGGGTTGTTGCCTCAATTCTTCCATTGGAAGTCTTGACTGGTCATAGGAGATAGCCAGTTCAAGGCTCCATATCCCCCATTGCTGGAGTCTTAGCTAGGGTCACTCTCCAATTCCTGGAAGTTTCCACTGTCCAAGGTTTCTAACTTGTCCCAGAGATGGCCCCACAAAATCCAGTTGTCCCTCCTAGTACTCACTCCTTTTGTCCTACCCTCATTTCATCCCTCCTGTTCTCATCCCATTCCTCTTCCTCACCCAGTCTGTTCCTTCCATTCATTCCCAATGTCTAATCTATTCCCCTTTTCAGTGAGATTTAATAAAAATGTCCATCCTACCAAAATAATTTTACAGATTCAACACAATTCTTATCAAAATTTAAACACAATTCTTTAAATATCTTGAAAGAATAATACTCAATTTTATATGGAAAAAAACCCAGAATAGCTAAAACAAATAATGTACAATAAAAGAACTTCCAGAGGTATAACCACCACTGATTTCAAACTGTACTACAGAACAACCAGATAGTATTGGCATAAAACAGACAGGTTGATCAATAGAATTGAATAGAAGAACCAGAAATAAATCCACACACCTATGGACACTTGATTTTTGACGAAAAAACCAAAACTATACAATGGGAAAAAATAAAACATCTTCAACAAATGGTGCTTGTCTAACTGAAAGTCTGCATGTAGAAGAATGCAAACAGATCCATATCTATCACCCTACACAAAACTCAACTCCAAATAGATCAAAGACCTCAACATAAAACCAGATACATTAACTCTGACAGGAAAGAAAGTGAGGAATAGCCTTAAATGCATTGGCACAAGAGACAGCTTCCTTTACAGAACACCATTAGTTCAGGCTCTAAGATCAACAATTAATAAATGGGAGCTCATGAAACTGAAAAGCTTCTGTGAGGCAAAGGACACCATCAAAAGGTCAAAACACCAGCCTAAAGAATGGGAAAAGATTTTCACCAACTCTACACCTGACAGAGAACTGACATCCAAAACATATATAAAGAACTCAAGAAACATAAATATCAACAAATGAAATAACCCAATTAAAAAGTGGGGTCCAACTTTGCCCTACTTGTGCTGCCCTGTAGGCACCCAGTGCAAGAGGAAGCTCTTAACCCTCATACGACTGCTGAACTGGGGAGGGGCTGATATGTAGGGACACCCCACTCCAAAGGAGTGGGATGGGTGGGAGAGAGATGAGGGGGTGGGAGGGTGGGACTGGGAGGGGTGGTAAGAGGGCACTGTGATGGAGATGTAACTTGAAGTAATAGATAAACATTTTAAAAAAAAGGTGAGGTCCAGAGCTAAAATGAGAGTTCTCAACAGAGGAATCTTTAATGGTCGAGAAGCACTTAAAGAAATGTTAAGCATCATTAGTCATTAAGGAAATGCAAATCAAAACAACTCTGAGAATCTATCTGCTTTACATATATCAGAATGGATAAGATCAAAAACACATGTGACAGCTCATGCTGGCAAGGATGTGGATCAAGGGGAACACTCTTCCATTGTGGGTGGGAGTACAAATTTGTACAACCACTTTGGAAATCAATCTGGCAGTTTCTCAGAAAATTGGGAATAGTTCTACCTAAAGACCTAACTATACCACTCCTGGGCATATAACCAAAAGACACTCTACCACACCACAAGCATACTTGTTCAATTGTGTTCATAGAAGCTTTATTCATAATAGCCATAAACTGAAAACAATCTAGATGTGTTTCAATCAAAGAATGGATAAAGAAAATATGGTACATTTCCATGATGAAATACTACTCAACCATTAAAAACAATGACATCATGAAACCTGCACACAAATGGATAGAAGTAGAAAAGATCATCTTTGTGTGAGGTTACGCAGGCAAAGAAAGACAAACATGGTATGTACTCACTTATAAATGGATATTAGTCATAAAGTACAGGATAATCATGTTAAAAACCACAGATCCAAAGAATCTAAGTAACAAGGATTGCTTAAGGGAAGACGCTTGAAATGTTTTAGTTTTATAGTAACATTACAAATACTCTACAATGCAATTGGGTTAACAACACATACACTAACAAAACAAAACAAACAAGAAAGTCTGAGAAGTTAAAAGAAAAGAAAAAGCCAATAGGAACAAACCAGTAACCTAGAGTCCAGTTGTTAAAACAATAACAAGTAATATTGGCAAGAAAATATGTGAAGATCATCAGGACCTGGTGGCATTGCCAGTGAATTCTTCCAAGGATGTAAGAAATTAGCTTACCATACTGTTAGTTCTAAAATCTTAAGAGTCATTACTAGAAAGGAATATTGCAGGCAAAAGTCTCTAGTGAATAGTGACATGCAAAGTATTAACAATTTTTTTTCAGAAAGAATAATATATGTAGAATTGATTCAGTGTTTGAAAGTCAGTGCAATTCAATGTACTTTTAAAAACTGAAGTTGATCATATCAATAAGTGAAGAAAGTAAATAAAGTGTAACAAAAACAATTTCTAAAACCCTTTTGGCACACTAGAATGTTTTTTGATTTGACAAAAATATTTGTCAAAATATCTAAGAAAACAGGGTGCTTGATACTTAATAATTTCAAAATATAATATTAAAGGTTTTCTTTCGAATTTGAAAATGAAATTATCACTATTCAGCATTCTATTGGAGGTTTTTGACAGTGCAATAGAGACAAAACTAGGAAAAGAAATGGAATCTAGTGATTATAAATGAAGAAATAAAACAGTCCACTTTGACTTGATTTGTTTACATACAGATCAATCAGTGTTGTGACAGCTCTCAATCACATTTCCTATTGCTAGCTTCATCCCCATCTCTATAGATACCTCCATTATAATTTCATTGACTCATGTCGTGGTTTCTCCTAGTTGTCCTCATCCTATGCTAGCATAGATTTTCTCCTTGAGTTAAGAAAGGTATCTGTTGTGGTCTTCACTATTCACCTTTGCAGTGTTTGAGATAAAAGAAGTAGGCCCTGCTGCACTTGGTGGCACACACCTTTAAACCCAGCATGGGCAGGCAGATTTCTGTGAGTTCAAGGCCAGCCAGAGTGAGTTCCAGAACAGTCAGGGCTGTTACACAGAGAAACCCTGTCTCGAAAAACAACACACAAAAAAAGAAGTAGGACCGTTCTCTCCCACTCTATGGAACAAATCCTTATTAGATGACTTGAATGGACTTGCCTAGGTTATTGGTGTTATTGTGTGAATAATCACACAATAAGACAAGTTGACTCAATGGTGTGACTTTTCTCTGTAGAGAGGAGACAGGAGTGTTTTGCTGGAAGATCCAGCCAAAGGCATGTGAAATGAGGAAGATAAATCTGAAATTAAGGAAAGTGTTAGAGACTCCAAGTGACAACCCTCCTCATTTCCCCCTAATCAAAAGGAACAGTCTATTTATCAGTTGGGCACAAATAGAGAAAGCTAGCATTAGACAACCACTACCATCAGGCTGTCATTGAATGGACAGATCACATTTTATTTATTGATTTATCCATCAGTAGATATTTAAGTTGTTAGGGCTAAAAATCTAAAATGACAGAGAAAGGCAGAATAATTTTGGGGGAGAAATTAGAAAATAACTAATGGCTTTTGGGTAATGGTTGTAGAAAAACAGATGCATAGAGGATAACCACTCTAGAACATTTTACAATGGAACACTATATACCAAGTTGAGTGAATATGAGTAACAAGAATGACTATTAGGTTGATCAGTAATGATCTAGAAATAGTGTTTAAAAAGATAGAAGTTGACTTGAATGACCAAAACAAGGGCCTAGCTTAAGGATGGCATTCCCTTCACTACCTCAGGCTTTCTTTTTTTGTGCAAGCTTGACCTCATGAATGCTCTCAAGTACTGGCAGAAACATGTAGGCATAAGGTTATTGTGTAATTCAAATTCTCATTTCTGTACCCCCTAATATCTGGTTTCAGCCCTTGTTCTGAGGAACTCATGTCTCAACATTATGTAAACACTGCTCCCCAATTGTCCCCTGATATGCCAATAAAGCTGATTACAGCCAGTGACTGAGCAGGGGAGAGAATAGGGCTGGCCTTCCTGTCCTCCAAGGGAGGAGGAATTAAGGGGTTAAGAGGCAAACTGTAAAACTAATACAATTATATAAAGTTACACTAACAGAAACAATAGACATCAAATTCCCATCTGGTCCCATCCACAAATAAGACAGCTACATACAAGGATCCTGTGACAGGAAGTGAAACATTTTGGGCTATTTGGCAAGTTTTTAATCATTAACCACATTCTCCTTCTGTACTCCCTTCTGAGTCTTTCTACTATGACTACAGTTGGAAAAATAGGACAAACTTATAATTTAACCTAGAGATACATCAGGAAATAAATTAGGTAAAGTATATAGACAGGAAGGGAGAAATCATTATCAGTTGTCATGTAATTATTATGGACAGCATCTACAGTGGAATCTAAGGAAATTGAGATTCCCAGGAGAAGCTTTGAGTTGGAATGATTTCATTTTGTCTTGCTTACCTTTCATTTTGTCTTGCTTAACTATTGATTTCTTGTCTGAAAAAAACAAGTGAGAAATAATGAATAGAGGGCTTTGTGTAGACAAAGAGAGGGATCCTAATGAGGTGAAACTGGATATGGTTTTGAAAGAAAGAAGATATTTGACTGCAGATGCAGAACAGAAATGTCAGCCAGCAGGTCTTGACCCTAAAGAAAGTAAGTGTGAGTCTGAGGCTGACTTTTGCCACCTTACATGCCTGCTTTGCTTTGGCCTTTTATAGATTTTACCAGGAAAACTACAGAATCCAGGCCCTTGGTGAGCTTCAGAATTAAAATGTAACAAACTCTTCACCTTTTGCCAAATATGGCCTAGAGAGTTCATTGAAATCCTTTTTTTTTTTAAATAGCAATGATAAACAAAATTACAGTGTAGGAAATTCTAGTGTGGTAGGAAGCGGAAGTGAAAACAAACTTGAAAAGGATTAAGTAGAGGCCTTTGCACTCTATGCTAGTGCTGCTAGTTTGGGAATGGCTAGAATGGGGAGAAATTAAGAAGAAATGCCAAGTGGAGCTTACAAAAGGTTTGTTTGTTGGAAAGTTTTCATAGAAGACAAAGCAGAAGTCAATACAGCCCAGAGTTTTTAGCCTTAACAATGTTAAGAAGAATTAAGCAAACAAGGAAGGCAAGATGACAGGATGGGATTGCTGAGTTTGAGATTATGGTAACATGATCAAGCAGATATATCCAAAAGAATGGGGAGAATAAGCTGCTATATAAAGAAACAGCTAGAATGAGAGTGGTAAACAGGATGTTCATATTATCTATAGACATGAGATGCATGACTTCTCACTGTCTACCCACAAATTCCTTCTGTGTCACATGCTGGGTTATCTACACAGGCAGATCACTACTCTAGATTTGCAATGGAGGAGAAAGGACAAGTGTTGACATTAATAGACCCTCACCGATCCTAATAAGGACTGTCTGTGAGTAATTCTTAAGTCACAGAATATTGAGTAATGCTGACCATCCTTTTCTTAAAGTTATGGGGGGTTGGTCTGGAGCTGCTATATATTTAAATGGTAAATACTACCCACCAAGACAGTGTTGCAACACAGACAATCAGATTCTCACGTATACAAAATGATGTTGTGTAAACCTTGCTCCATAATTATCTCTGGTTCATTAATAAAAGTTGCTGGCAGCCTATAGGAGGGCAGAAGAGAGGTGGGTGGAGCTAAGGTTCCCAGGCTTGGGTTCTCAGAAGGACCACGAGATGGGAGAGAGAGAGAGAAGAGGGAGAGAGTGATAGAGATGAATAATAAGGAATTTGCCGTGGGGTAGTATGGACTGCAAACATGTGGCCAAGAGAAATTTGCTTTAAGAACAGGCTGATGGAGAAGCACCAGCCCAAATGGAACATACACAAGTATATTCGGGTCCAAGAAGGGAAAAATAACAAGAGAGTTTAGAGGATTGTTATCTGCCAAGCTCTATTACTTAAAAGCTTATTATATATCTAAAAAATCTCTGTGATTTTTATTTGGGAAAGATCTGGTTAAAGAATAATTGCTATACAAATTTGATGCATTAATTAATATATACAGACTATAAATATTCTTTTTACAAAAGCTTTCTTTTTAATGTTTAAAATTCTTTTTTTAATGTTTATTTATTACTTCAGGTTACATCTCCATCATAGTACCCTCTTTCCACCCCTCCCAGTACTGCCCTCCCACCCTCTACCCCCATCCTTTCCAACCCACTCCTCCGGAGTGGAGTGCCCCATTTCAGCAGTCATATGAGGGCCAAGCGCCTCCTCATACACTAGGGGCCTACAAGGCAGCACCACTAGGGCAAAGTGTCTCATTGATAGGAAACAAAATCTATGTTCCTGTTCCCTTTGGTGCATTGGCTGTAGCATAGTTATACTGTACTATATGGCTAAAATCAGATTATAAGTGAATAGATGTCATGTGCATCCTTCTGAGCCTGGGTTAGCTCACTCAGGATGAGCTTCTCTAGTTTCACCCATTTGGCTGCAAACTGTATGATTTCGTTGCTCCTGATGGCTGAGTAGTATTCCATTGTGTAGATGTACCAGTTTTTTTTTTTTTTTTTAATCCATTCTTCGGTTGAGGGACGTCTGGGTTGTTTCCATTTTCAAGCTATTACAAATAAGGCTGCTATGAACATAGATGAGGAAACGTCATTGTGGTTTGGTGAGAAATATTTTGGATTTTTACCCAGAAGTGGTATGGCTGGGTCTTGAGGTAGAGCTATTCCAAGTTTTCTAAGATATCGCCATACTGACCTGCACTCCCACCAGCAATGGAGGAAGGTTCCCCTTTCTCCACACCCTCGCCAGCATGTGCTGTCATTTGAGCTTTTAATCTTAGCCATTCTGACAGGTGTGAGATGGAATCTCAGAGTCGCCCTGAGCTGCATTTCTCTGATGATTAAGGATGGTGAGCATTTCTTCAAGTGTCTCTCAGCCATTAGGGATTCCTCCTTTGTGAATTCTCTGTTTAGCTCCGTCCCCCATCTTTTGATTGGATTATTTGGTTTCTTGGCATTTAATTTCTTGAGTTCTTTGTAGATTTTGGATATTAGCCCTCTGTCAGATGTGGGGTTGGTGAAGATCTTTTCCCAATCTGTAAGTTACTGTTACATAAAGCTTTCTTAATAATGAGATGTTTAAACCCACTTCAGCCAGATACCTTATTATTTGACTGGCATGAGAGCCTAGTGGCATTCCCTGATGCAGTTAAGACCATTCTTCTATCCCCCTCAACTGTGTATAAGGAAACTCCATCTCACTCTCTGGAGTGAGGGGACTTTCTTCATAACCTTTTGTTATCCTAGTTTCTTGAGACCAGCGATATGATGCTAGTGAAATATCCATGGTCATGTCAGATGAATGCCATTGGTCACCATCTCTCTCTCTCTAATGGAAGACACATGTAAGTAAACAAACAAAAATCAGTTCTATAATGGATGGAAGTTGGCAATGGACAGCTTCAGAGGGTGCCTACACATGGATACTTATATCATACATTATCATTTTTAAATATTTACCATTAGAAAACATGTGTGTGTTCTTGCTAACCGAGAATGCAGCATTAATGTTGTATCAAGAAATACTGTTAGCATCAATGTCACCCCACTGGAGGTTACAATGCCTCATATACCAGCAGTATCCAGCTCCATCTTACCGACCCTGCTACACCTTGAGTCTCTAGGCCTGTAACCTCAAGAATACCCAGGTTAGAGTCCTTCTCAAATCTCCCCCCCATGAATTCCTTGTCTGTCCAGTGCTCTGGGACACTCCCAGCTGTCCTGTGCTGAGTCCTATCCCTCCAAGCTCTATCTTCCAAACCTGTGCCACCTGGATTCCCCAGGCCTGGAACTTCAGGGTTATCCAGGCCTGCTACTTCAAGAATACCTATGCCTGCCTGATATATCAGGATCATCTAGCCCCATCTCTTGAGCCAGCTCCACCTGGGGTCACCAAGCCTACAACTTCAGGAACATCTAGAGGTCACCAGGCCTGATGAAATAGGAACACCCAGGCCTGATACATCAGGAAACTCCATCTTAATTGTGGGACCACTGCTCTACAAACAGCCCCAAAACTAGTTGTACCAGGAATATCCAGGCCAACACTAGGCTTACTATACCAGCAACATCCAGGCATCCTGTACCAGGAAAATTCAGAGTTGACCCCTGGGGAAACTCCAAGTGTCCTAAGTTTAGTGCTTCCCCTCTGAACTCTGTTGTCCAGACACTGATCCACTGGCCTACATCAATTTTGTGACACCAGGAACACCCATATTCACACCACTGGAACATCTAGGCCTATTACATGAAGAATAGCGGAGTAGAAGAAGGAGAAGACTCCTAGCTTCAAGTCCCAGAAAATATTTTCAACAAGATCATAGAACAAAACTATGCCCACCTAAAGAAAAAGATACCTATAACCATGCAAGAAGCTTACAGAACACCAAATAGATTGTACCAGAAAAGAAATCCCTCTCCTTACACAATAATAAAAACACTGAACATATAGAACAAAGAAAGAATATCAAAAGCTGCAAGGAAAAAAGGCCAAGTAACATATAAAGGCAGATCCATCAGAATTATACCCAACTTCTCAATAGAGACTCTTAAAGCCAAAGGGGCTTGGACAGACATCATGCACCCTATGAGACCAGAGATGTCAGCCCAAACTACTATACCCAACAAAAATTTTAATTGCCATAGATGGAGAAAACAAGATATTCCATGACAAAAACAAATGTAAACAATATGTATCTACAAACTCAACCCTACAGAAAGTGTTAAAAGGAAAACTCCAGCCCAAGGAGGCTAACTACACCCAGGAAACACAAGAAATAAACAATCCCCAAACCATGTGTGTGTGCACACACGCGCACACACACACACTACCACCGCTGACATCAAAATAACAGGAAATAAAAATCATTGGTGACTAATATCTCTCAACATCAATGGACTCCATTCTCCAATCAAAAGACACAGGATAACAGAATGGATTAAAAAAAAAAAAAGGATCCATCATTCTGCTGCATACAAGAAACACACCTCAGCAACAAAGATAGACATTATCTCAAGGTAAATGGCTAGAATATGGTTTTCCGGAGTAGCCATTCTTGTATCCAATAAAATTTATTTTCAACTAAAATTAATCAAAAGAGAGAGAGAAGGGCATTTCATACTTATTAAAGGAAAAATCCACCAAGATGATGTCTCAATTCTAAACATTTATACCCCAAATGCAAGGGCACCCTCATTTGTAAAAAAAAAAAAAAAAAAAAAAAAACACTACTAAAGCTTAAATCACACATTGATTCCACACACATTAATAGTGAGAGACTTCAACCCCTCACTCTCACCAGTGATCATTGAGACAGAAACTATACAGAAAAATAATGAAACTAAGAGATGTCATGATTCAAACGGATATAATAGATATCTACAAAACTTTTCATTCAAACAAAAAAGAGTATAACTTCTTTTCAGTACCTCACAGAACCTTCTAAAAAACTGGCCATATAGTTGATTACAAAGCAAGCCTCAACAGATACAAGAAAGTTGAAATAACCCCATGTATCTTATCATATCAGCACAGATTAAAGCTGGACTTCAACAACAACAGAAACCACAGTAAGCCTACAAACTCATGGAAACTGAACATCTCTCTACATAATGACCACTGGGTCAGGGAAGAAATAAAGAAATTAAAAACATTCTAGAATTCAATGAATATGAACGCACAACATACCCAAAATTATGGGACACAATGAAAGCAGTGCTGAGAGGAAGTTCATAGCACTAAGCACCTTTATAAAGAAATTGGAGAGATCTCATACTAGCAATTTAAAAGCATGCCTTAATGCTCTAAAACAAAAAGAAGCAAATATAACCAGAGGAGTAGATAGCAGGAAATAATCATACTCATGGATAAAATCAATATAACAGAAATAAAGAGGACAATAGAAAGAATCAATGAAATAAAGAACTGGTTCTTTGAGAACATCAACAAGAGAGAAAAACCCTCAGCCAAACTTACTAAAAGGCAGAGAGACAGTATCCAAATTAATAAGATGAGAAATAAAAAGGGGAATATAACAACAGACGCTGAGGAAATCCAAACAATCATAAGGTCTTAAAAGCCACTAAATTTTATGAAATGGATAATTTTTTTGTTAGATTCTACCTACCAACATTAAATCAGAATCAGATAAACAAATTAAACAGTACCATTATCTCTAAGGAAATAGAAGCAGTTATCAAAAGTCTCTCAACCAAAAAAAGCCCTGGGCCAGATGATTTTAGCACAGAATTCTACCAGACATTCAGAGAAGAGCTAATACCAATGCTCCTCAAACTATTCTCTGATTTTAGTGGAATTGCTTTACGTTTCTCTCTGTTTAATTTGATGTTGGATAGAAACAGAAGGAACTTTGCCAAGCTTATTCTACTTACAGAGTATTTCTGTTTACTACACTAAGACAAACTGAGATGAAATTAGATTGGGTACATGGGTGACATAGATATACTCTCCTCTAGAAACCAGGAGTTAAGAGAGCACTATTTCTTGTAAAACTAGAAGGATGGATATCAACTACACAAAAACTAGCAGCAGAGAAAGGGGAAAGAGGAAGAGAGTGGGGTAGGAGAGGCAGAGAACTGCATCTTAACAAACATGTACATGTTGCTGTCACTATTTCCTCAATTCCATTTTTACATATCACCTTTACAAATAAAAATAATGGGTATGTTTCAATCTGTGAAGAACTTTTTGAAAAATCTTTGTCTCGTAAATATAAAAACCTATTCTGCACCACTGGTTAAAAAGACCCAAGATGTACTGAGATTATTACATCTGGGTCATGATGCTTTATCAGTGACATAGGAAAACAATAAGATGTATGCTTTATGTTCTCCTCAGAACTTTGGATGTATCAGTATGATAATTCAACAAGTTTCTTTAACCATAAATGCTATTTAAATGGTTATGGACTTGACCAACTTGATCTTGAGTGATAGGAAATATATCCACCTAAAGCAAAAACCATGAAAATTAAATCTGTCTCCTTTAATTTAAAATAATGTTTTAGAAATGTCAACAAATTTTAATTTTTAAAATTGAAATATTAAGGTGACAGAGTGGCCATTTTGAAATTTAGCTTTACCATGTTACTCTGCTGATCAACAGGCATTAAGGAGGAAATATTTCCCAGAACCAGGACCTACTAATGCGCCTGAAGGGACAAAAGAAAGAAGCATCCTGGTGTAGTACACAGAGCAGTGTTGTCTCCTATCATCACAACCCTGGGGCTGCTAAGGTCATGCCCATCATGAAGTACACATTTTACTGCCTGTTCTTACTAAATCACAAGAATTCATGATTCATTAACCATTAAAGCCTCTCATTCTACACACAAACCTGCTTGGTTGGTGGTTTGGGAGGAGTGGACCACATTCAACTCTGTCCTTTCTTTCCTTTCCCATAGACTATCATATATATGAACTGCCCTACTTTCTTCCCTCTCAGTGTCATGGTTAGTTGAAATACTTCACTTTACTCAATCTCTCTGTGTACATATTTATTATACTCATTTTCTCCCTATCTATCTGTCTGTCTATCTATCTATCTATCTAGCTCTATATATGACATCTGTATCATCTATGTTGTCCCATTTCTTTCCTTTTCCTCTACCAATTAAGGTCTTGAATATTCAATTCTTTTACTCTGAGGACACGGACAAGTTCATGGGGATGCAACCTATGCAGTTGCACTGTGCTATTGCTTATCCCCCACACTTGCTTGGTGTACTCAATGCATTGTTCTGAAATTCTTGTTAATTTTTGCCTTTGACCTTGTATTGTGTAAATGAAATCTAATGGGATAATATAACATGTCCACGAGCAAAGGGTGTATTTGCAATAAGTTCTTTCATTGTTCTTTGTTAACAGGCCCCAGATTCTAGTAGCCCTCTGATTCATTAAAGTTTGGCAAGATACTAAAAGCTATGAGGTAAAGTTTATGCTTGAGTCTGGAGACTTACAGCCCCCATAGTCACATGTTCTACTTCAATCAGAACTTGGGATGAAAGAGGAAAATCACGAAGGATCTTTACCATATTCTCTTTTCCTCAACTCACATACTGTGCTAGTTGCATTGAAAACAATTACATAGGAGTATATGCAAAGACAATGGAACTCATACTCCCTTTTTCTTTCCATTGTTAAACCACAGTAGGCTGAAGGTGGAGTGTTAGTAGACTCTGTGTCTACTAAGATGTGCAATGTGGGTAGTGAGATGATTGAGCAGCTAAGGATACTTGTTGCAAATGACCTCAGTTGATCATCTCAGGACCCACATTGTAGAAGGAAAGTACTACCTCCCAAATATTTCCTCTGATATCCATACACATTGGCAGAGAAGCGCGCGCGCGCACACACACACACACACACACACACACACAAACACACAAAATTTTGAAGTGTAACTGTTCACAATGTTGTGACAAGAATAAAATATATAGTCATCTAGGAGCCATAAAACACGAATTATACAATTTTAATGATTTCACATATTATATGTTTTGTTTGTACTTGACATGCATTGTACAATATAAAGAGAAAATTTATGTTAACAATTAAATTTTCCTCAATAAAAAGATATGAAAATTAAATAGAAAATAAAATAGCATGATGTTCAGGGTTTTATGAAAGAAAAAAACATTAAGCTTTAGAGCTTTAATATCTTTAATAACAAATATATTTATTTTGAATTAGGAGAACTGCATTTTTATCTATATTTTCTTCAAGAAAAACATAAACTGTTTCAACTTTCCCATATGTTACATACATTTTGATTGTCTACTGATAAGAACTAAGATAACCTTGTGTTTTCTGTACTGAATTTGAAACCTAAATATACTTCATTGCCAGGAAACCTGTCTTAGTGACCAAATAATGAGCTTACAAACTATTTTCTGTTCCAAGCTTTATAAATAGCCTAAAAACTATTTGACTTTAGACTACATTTTGTGTTCAAATGTAATGTTTGAGATATTGAATGTTCTACCTGATTGGAAAAAAAATAATGTTTATTTAACAAGTTTTAAGAGGTTTGTGTGATGTTATCTTTTGGTTTGAACTTGGAGATAGAAAGAGACATTGTAAGTGGACAGAAGAGAACAGAACAGAAAAAATAAAAGATTGCATTTTAGTTAAAAAGTTCATGAATTTTTCTGCTTGTATTCTTGCTTTTGTAATTATCATCAGAACACTTAATATTGTCTTGTCATTTTTAGTTAACAAACTCCCAAAGACAGCCAAGAATTACCCGTTTTTTTACAAGATTACTGGTTTTTTATTCATCTCCAAATCAGTAACACAAGCTAGAGATTTTAACTTAGGATATAAAAAGAATTTTAAAAAATGGAAAAAGAATTCTACTTTTTGTCAATTGTGATCACAATTAGTAACTACTATTCTGTATATTAAACCTACTTTTTGCCTCAACTTTTGAATGCAAAAAGGGGATGAAGTGGGGAGAAGGACCATCGCAGTTTGGATGTGAAAAAGGAAGCCCATAATTTCTCTCATAAAATTTTCTGGGCTTATTTGTCATAATTACCCTGTCCACTGCCATCATTTAATCATGTTGCTCTTAGAGAATTGTGGCTTATGTTAGCTTTAGGAAGATTATTTAATGCTATTAATAGCTTATGTAGAAAAAATGGCTAATTATTTTATTTATCACTATTAAGATTATTGTTAATTGATTCAGTGGTTTGAAGTCATTAATCTTTAAGCAGCCATTATTAATGAGAACACACAGACACCACATGGATTTTCACAAGCCTTGGCTTGAATTGAGCAATCCTAGCCCATCTAAGCTAGCTCTTAATTCTATTACCCAAATATGACCCCATATATACATACATAAGTCCCCTTGGACTGCCATTCGCCACGCTACGCGGATGTTCCTGGCCATGTAGAATGAGGTTCTTTTTTCTAAACCATGGTGTGTGTCCTCCTCTTCCTGCTGCTAGCTGGAATGAATTAATCCTCTGTCTAAAGCACAGGCTTCCTGTTCTAATCTCAGGAAATCCCACCTTTCTCTGTCTTTGCCCAATCTCAGGCCTCAGCATTTATTTAAGCAATCAGAGACAATGTAACAGAGAGCAAACAGGACCAATTAACATTTAGAATCCTTAACACTACCCCATCAAGCTTACTTTATTTTTTCAGTTAATCTGTCTCAGTCAAAATTGCTTTCGTTGTATTTTACAGACACAGCCTTAAGGAAGAGACTAGTTTGAGAATTGATTTATATGGTCTACTATAAATGCCATATCACTGCCATACAGTAGCAACACAACTGGAAAACATCTTGACATGGGCTATGAACAACTATCAGATTTCAAAAACTATTATTTCTTTGTTATCTCATGATGATCCTTTGATATAAAATGAAGCACTGCAGGACCCTAGTACCAACAAGTTTTTAAACCTTAAATTGGCTCCTTGATCCACGGAAGTAAGTATTAGGTATCTATGCATAACTTTTGAAAGGTATAAGGAGGAGGAATTGCTTAAGAGGTAAATGTCTAAAGGTCTAGAACTTCACATAGCATTTTTAATAATTACATAGGTACACTACCTTAAAAAGAGTTAACCTTAATTTTGTATCAATAAAAAGATCTATACCAATGTAGTCAAATATAACCTCAAATTTCTATCAATATACAAAGATGTAAGAGTAGATTCAATAATCTACCCCTTTTGTATCAATATATAAAGATCTATACCAAGGTAACCAAATGTAACCTTAAATTTGTATCAATATACAAAGATATAAGAGTAGATTCAATAATCTACCCCTTTTTCTTTATCATTCCTATATTATGTCTATATTCTCTTTTTTCTTTCCAAGTCTTTTCCCCTACATAAGAGAGAGAGAAGGATAGAAAGGATAATGAAGAGATGCAAACTAATCATCATTTAAACTTGTCCTTTTGTTGGGTACTAGTTTAGTGTATCACAGATGTTTTCTAAGTTAATCAGAAATTAAGTTGCTAAGAGACAAGCAACATTTGCTTATTCACATATACGGAGATAGATAGATGGTCTTCAGAAACCTCAAGAGATGCATAGAATATGGCATTTAAAGAGGTTTTCTTAAGATTTTTTGATATTGAGACATGTTAGCTCCTGACAGTACCTCCCATTCTACTTCAAGTGGATGATGGGTACCAAAGAATCTCTATTTGGAGATGGCTGCATTAGTGGTAAGCTATCCACTGGGCAAGAAAAAGTCTCAGACTTCAACTGTAGAGAGAATGCTGTCCAAAATGAACAAAACTTGGAAGCAGGTTAAGTCACCAGCCTTGTCTTGTCAAGACAGAATGGGTAAGTCCTTCATAATTCCTGCTTTACAATTAATGTCTGCCAGAGATACTGGGCCAAGATAGATGCTCCAGCATTATAGAGAGAAACTGGGGACTGTCCAGGTAGTTAGTCGTCTGTCAGTTCTTAGTTTTGGAAGCTACTTGCTCTGTACTTTCTGTTTATTCAGATATATTTATCCTACCCAGGTCTCTGATGTGGTTGAAGACTAGATAGTTATAGTCTCATAGTTAATTTTTAAGTTGTTTAGGAATTAAAAGGATGTTCTAGATCTAAGAAGATGTTTTTAAGTAGATTGTGCAAGTTAGAATGGAAATTGAATTACGTATAAAACTTTAAACTCATAGAGATAGATAGATAATAGAATATTTTTATTAGTTAGTTGCCAAATACATATGGACTGAACATTGGGAATGTATGTTATACCTTATAATTTTCCTAATTGTTTCCTAATTCTTATTGTTTTGTATTGTAGTTATTATTATAAGAAAAGGGGCCTTTTATTGGACTAAAAGGGGAGATGTTGGGGGAGGTGGGAGAAAGATACACCTTAAATTAAAAAAAAAAAGGAAATGTCATAACTCTTTCCAGACTTGGAACAAATGAACTAGTAAAGAATGAAGAGACTCCCTATTTTCTTACTATGAGTTCTAGTGCAAGGAAACAGGTTTTCTCTATTACACTGGGTAGGATCAGGGCAGGAATTGTTCTTCCTTCCCTCTAAGAGACTCTGACACTAAGATGAGACTCTTGAACAAACTTTTCTCTGACTTTCTCTCCCTGACTTTGGGAGTGCGGGAGTGCTGGGAGGAATCAGGAAATAAGTCAACCATCCTCCTGGCTATGGAGGAGTAAATCTCCTGGGTTAAAGTTCGCGTTGAATCAGAAAGTACCATACTGGAGGCTCTGGAAGAGTGTTAAGACCTAGGCTCCGGGGAATAGAGCCAAAGCAACCAACTGGACTCTTACTGAAGCCCTGCCTGCTCTAGACCTGGTTGCCACCCCGCCCCCTTCGCCAAGTGCCCCAGATCACAAAGAACTACATTTCCCAGAATGCAATTAAACATCATTGCAGGGCGCCTATAAGTGTCCGGGTGACGACATAAACCGGCGCTTCATTGATGTCGTGGCGCTCAGAGGCAAAAAGTTGATTCTCTGAGGAGTCCTGGGACTGAAGCTGAGGTTGGGTGACCCTGGCCTTTTCTCACCCACTCCTCCTTGCTTGCCTTTCCCTCTCCTGGCAGGATGAGGCGTGCAGGCCTGGGTAAGAACCGGGCTGAGGTTCGAAGTTTGTGGACATGCTGAGCCGAGAGTAGGGGCGTGGGAGGAAACTGCCGGCCTTCTGTCAGTGACTCTGGGGTAGGAAAGCGAGGTATTTGGATTCTTTGGAGAAGGTATCAAGTGGAAGCGCATCATATGTCCCAGATATGAGTAGTTTCCTTAAGTTTAATTTAGACAAAAGTTTAAACCTATATGGTAGGTTGCACAGAGTAGGAGTTGGTTCTTAGTCTGGGTTTTTCTTCTTTTTATATTATTTTATTTTATTTTTAATGTGCTAGTTTTAGAAATAACCGTTTCCCGAACCTTGCTCTGTTTCCTTTGCTTTACTTACTTATTCTGGATCTCACTTTTTTTAGACGTGACATCTGGAGAGTGAGAGTTAAGCTCCAAGCCCTCTATAACGAATATGTTAGTTTGATAACAGTGAGTTACAAAGGTAAACTTACGTGTCATTATTGTAAAGTGGCTGTTGTGAAAGGTCTGGGTCAAAGGCGACTTATTTGGAACATTTCTTAGCTAGACCTTGGCCCTCTGTTAAGGCAATAGCAGGTGATACGTTCTGATGACTATAAACATTTGTTCCTGCCTTTATGAATCAGGAGAAGGAATAAGTTAGTAATAACACAAGTAATTAGAATAGCATTTTCTGTTTCTCAAGTTCTTTATTAACATTTTTTTAAAGGAAGGAAGGATGGTGCTTGAAAAAATGTATGAAACATTTCAAAGAATGTTATCATTCTGTCATAAGTTGGAATAAAACCATATTTTGGAAAAGTTTTATGTGTTTAAAGCCAGTGAGTGGAAAAACACTTAAAATTAGGCACAAAAACAAATAAAACCTATTTTGTGGCCAGAATTCACTGCATGTTATGAATTTTGGTTATATAATGACAGTGCAGAGAGATGGTGGTACTTTTAATAAGGTTGGTTATAGGAATAGAGTGTGTGGAATTTAAAATCATCGAAAAATAAGGGCAGTGAAAGGAGCCAGTAATATAGACTTACATGGTTATCAGTAAATAGTTGCATGTGAAGGGATTTGTATGTTTAGTTTTAGGAATGCTTGCAGTCATTGAAAGAAAGAAGTCCATGCCAAATAGGCTAAAGAACTATTTTCATACAACATTAGTCTTATATGCCCAAAATTTTCCATCACTAGTGGCAACAAACTCATATGGCAATGGGAATTTAATGTACATGATCATTTATGACTCAGCGTGTGCTTCCCAAACCTTCCAATGTAACCGAGGAACATAAGATAAAATACCATCCAGGGTGGTAAATTTTCATCCCAGCACCAGTTAAGTTCAACAGATAGTGAATGCAGTAGACATTTAATAATAAGTGGGTCATTGTGTACTTCCTGGAGCCAGAGCACCCTGAAGGATGCATTTGACAAGGGGGGGGGGGTTGAGAGAAGTAAGTTCCAGTTGGGAAGGTGACAAAAAAAAATCAGGAATAGTTATGAATGATGTGTGCAAGAGATTATGGTGATCTAGTGGCTCTGATTGAAGCTAGGATCCTGAGACATTCTGAATATCATTGTCTGTTCAAGGAGATTACATTGCATCAGGAGGCCACTGGCCTATTCAAATTTTGTTTGTTCAGAACTGTTTTTATTACATACAGGGCAGGGACTTGACATAAGGTTCCTAGCTCTGATTGTATGTTAGAATTATGCAGAAAGATTTTAAATTAGATTTTTTCTATTAAATTAGAATTACTAGGCTAGAGTCCCTCCTAATTCTTTTTAAAGTGCAGTTGAGAAGAGGGATAACTATTTGGTTAAGTATGCTTATGACTTAAATTGGTGTAAAGTCATGATGTACCCTTTAAAGTACCATTGTGTGGTCACCTGAAATTTGAAATACTAGTGAATCTGATAGGCACTCGTATGTAAAATCTGCCACACTATACATGAACCGTTGAGTGAATGGTTTGATTTTTGATAGAACCTGCTTCAAGGAAGTAGCATTTTTCAGAAATTCCATCAGCTGAAGATGACCTTCAACACTTGGTTTTTCTACAGCTCTTCACAGTAGTAATTAATTCGCACATGAAAAATGGGGCTACGTTTGGAATAGAAACTCTGGTATTTTATTTTAGTTTTGTTTTGTTTTTCTATATTGGGTTGGAGGATGGTTTGAATGAAGAAAGATCAAATTTGGAATTGCATTAAACAATTTAGTAGCTGCCATCCAAGAGGCTCTATCCAGGAGATAATAGATACAGATGCAGAGAGCCACATATTAGGTGCAAATCAGGGAGTCTTGAGGAAGAGTTAGGTTTGAGGGAGCTGGAGGGGTCAAGGGCACCACAAGAAGACCCATATAGCCAATTAACTCAGACACAGAGACTGAACCACCACCCAAAGAACATGCATGGACTGGTCGTAGGCCCACTACACATGAAGTTGATGGGCTGCTTGGTCCTCTACTCAAATGGATCCCCTAACAATTGGAGCAGGTCTAGCTCTAACTTGGATGCTGTTGCCTCCCTCGGGATCCCATTTTCCTAGCAGAACTCCCTTCTCTTATATCAGTGGGAGATGAGACGCTTAGTCCAGATGCAATTTGATGTGCAACAGTGAGTTGGTAGTGGGCAGGATTGGGACATGGGGGAAGTGGGTGGGAGGTGGGACTAGGAGGAGAGAAGGGAAGGTAGTGAGGATTAGGATATAAAATAAAATAAAAAATTGACAAAATTGAGAATTTTACTTTAAAAGAATAAAGTAGAAGAATTCTAAAATTAACCTTAAGATAGGCCAGTAAGTAAAAACAAAAGAAATAAAATAGCCATTAATTTTTAATAAATTCCTTGATGAAGTTTTTCAGTGATTAACTTTAGCCAATCCAAAATTACTTACAATGTGTCATACCTATATCCTAAGTCACATAAAACAAGTTAAAGATCTTGGATCTTGTTAGATTTTGCACAGAATATTTTAAGTGTTGATTTTAGTTGGTGAGTAAGGATAAGTGATTATGCCTAGTCCTCCAGCTTTTAATCTAATATATATGGAGAACCTCAGGGATAACATTCTGGTAGTTGATAGTAGACTTGAGTATGTGACTCCCTTCTGTTTGGAATATTCAACGTTTTGTCATGGCTTTTGTGGTACAGGGAGAAGTGTAGGATAGTCTCATTCAAGAAAGTTCTCATTAGGAGGATGCAGAATCATGAGACACTGTGCTATTGACAAAGTTGATTAGTAGTAAATTAAAGTTGTAGGCTTTAGTCAGTTAATTTGTGAGTGTTTACTTAAGTACTATTGGGATGTGATGGTGTGTGTGTCTGTGTGTGCATGTGCACCTGTGTGCTTATGGAGATACAGAATGATTAATGAATAAATTAACTTATGCTCTTATAGTTCAATCTAGAGGTCAGAGTTGATGTTTACAGTCAGAGATGTAAGGATTCAAAAGTTTTGCTACTTCAATAAAATTAAATTGTGCTGTGCTTTGAAAGAGTTTCTTATTCGCATATTAACCATCCTTCAGCTAGTAGACTTATTGCTGCCCACTCTCTCAGCTGTTAGTATTATTGTTCTTACTATCATTGCTACTGCATTTGCTTTTGACCCTATGGTAGCCTGTAGCTTTAAGGATATCCCCTTCTTCGGCCTTCTTGGGTCACTAGAGAAGCTGCTTCCAAGCATGGAAAATCTAGTCCCGTTAATACATACTGCACTATTTTGTCAGACCATATTAAAGATTGGGGGCTTTGTTTTACTGCACTTCCAATATTAAAACTTCCAGTTCTAGATCCATCCAAAAGTGTGGCTCTCAACATCTGACTGAGACCAAGGAGCCCTTCTATTGAGAGATCTTATATCTGGGAGGTCAAAAGCCAATTCATTATACTGCCATTATACATGCCATATACTGCCATATATATATATATATATATATATATATAAAATTTATTCTCCTAGTAATACAGAATGATTTTGATCATGCGTTTTCATGATTTTGTTTATTGTTTATTCTGAAGGATCACTCTTCTTTACTACATAGTCTGTCTTCTTCCTTTACTAAGAAAGTGATGACATCAGTTTCTAAAAACTTGGTGAAATTATACTCTCAGTCACAAAACATTTATGTATGTATTTGCTGCCTAATGCTCATGGCACCTGTTGCTTCCTCAGTGACTACCAAGTACTATAATAGACAGTAATGGATACCACTATTTTCTGTACCATCTTCTAGAATGCAAGTTCTGTAAAAATAGTAGAGAAATAGATTTGACATGTGGTAGTTTCTCAAATGTTTCTTGAAATGAGTGAAATTCTTTAGAAATCTCAGCTAATGGCCAGTACAAGGCATCACATCTCTTTTCTGGGCTTTCACTCATGGCCTTGTCTTCCCTTCGCTCCATGGCCCTCTACCACATGCTTCTTATAAGAGAAAGGTGCTAGTAAAAACCCACCATCTTTCCGCCATGAGAACCGCTTCCTCCACTTTGGCTTTTTCTTTGTTCTTGGAACCAAGCTTCTTTGCTGGGTAGATAGTGCTCGGCTTATGTCCTTTATTTTAACATATATTTCTAGTGTGCAAGAAGTGTTCCCCCAAACATCCTTGTTTATCTCTGCCTGTTTGAGTGTCTTTTCAGCCATAAATAGGTGATCAACAAATGTGTATTGAAGAAAATGCATATGCTACTTAAAAGTGGGTATGAAGCAAATTGTTGTAATCTCTGGTTGTGGTTTTTCAAAATTGATTTTCAGTGTTACTGTAATAGATATATGTGGTCTGCGATGCCCTCCAGGGGTCTTTTTCAGTTTTCTTAACTACGAAGCTTTCCAAAGTAGCTTGTGTTTTTGCAATCGTCCACGTGTGCCTCTGGTCCCTGTAGGTGAAGGAGCACCTCCTGGCAGCTATGGGAACTATGGCTATGCCAGTAGTGGGTATAATACCTGTGAAGAAGAGAATGAGAGACTCACTGAAAGCCTGAGGAGCAAAGTGACTGCGATAAAATCTGTAAGTACAGAACCAAGGCACTTCATACTTTAACTTGTAGGTTCGAGCTTACTGTTGTCATAGTAAGGAACTCGTTTAAAAATGGCACAGTGAGGTCAAAGTACACCAAAATTCAGACCATCATTAAGTAAGTTAGATGTGGAAGGTTAAAAGATGGCACTTTTGCTTATTTTTTTCTCAAACCATACCTAACAAAATCTAAAATGTACTGTACTTTATATATAGTAATTCAAACAGTATCAGTCATGCTTTTTGTATAATTTTAGGATATAGAAAATGCTAACCTGTATTTTTTTCCAATTTGTTATTAAAGTTAAGAAAAAATTCTTAAAAATAATCAGTTTAGACTTATAATCAAAGAAATGCCATATTTTGTTAGGAAAATATTAAATGTGTATGTATGTATTTGACTTGGTCACATGAGTACTTGTATATTATAAAATGTGAGGGATATACATATAAATACATTTATATGAATAGAAGAGAAAACAAAGTGTGCTAGAATAGAACCAGAGAATGTTAACAAGTAATTTGAATATTATGAGGAAAAGAAGAGAGAAAATGTCACTGTTAGAAGGACAGGAAAATTTAAATTTATTTTCCAGTAATTTCACTGGTCAGAGCTTCAGGAGATACACTGAACTAGCTCTTCCAGCCTTTTCTACTCATGACTTATAATACTTGTGACTTCCTCACTTCCATCTTTGAGGCTCGATTGAGTCTTGGGCCTTCTCGGTGTTTCTCTAACACAGCCCTGACTTTTATGCATAGACCCCTGGGAGGCTCTTTTTACCTGTCTCAGCTCCCCCATCACAGTCACTGGTAGAATTCTGTTAAAGCATGTCCTGCCCTCTCAGAAGGCTTTGGATGCTCCTGTTATTAAATAGATTACATTCATACTCTGTAGATTGTTTGATCTGTTCTCAGAGAATGGCTCCAGCCTTTGAGAACTTCTCCCCACCCCCCAATTCCAGAGTGCATCTGGGTTTACTGCCAGACAAATGACAGCTCTCTTTTGTTCCATGTTTCTAAAACTGAAACTGTGCCTTGAGCAGTGTCATTGTCTTCCCCTTACTCTGAAGTTGTCTTCTTCCTGAAAGAGCCCAGTGCTGCGTCAGCCCCTCTCCATGCTTTATCTCAGACCTTCATCCAGTGTTAACTCATTCCCTATGAAACTAAGATCATTTATGACAATCACTTAACTCCTTCATAGCAATACAGACTACATTTTTATTAAAGGAATTAACAAGATGATTTTAAATGTATGTGTCATTGATTCTCCATTGTAATAGACAGACCGTGCACTTTGAAACATTCCATAGAAGCTCACATTGTCACATGTAATTGGTATTTAATGTCAGACTTTGGGAAAAGATTGTATTTGTATTCAGACTGTACTGAAAGTAGTGTTTTAATATATGATATTGTTTCCAAAGTCATATTAATTAAAATAATTTAATCTATGAACCTAATAAGGTAGAATGTTAAGAAATTTAACATTGGGAAGGACATAGAATTGAAAGAAGCAAACAAAACCCTCTAGTGTTGATTATTGAGATTCTGTGTTAGAAAAATGCTGTGATATCCTGGAGATTTCTTTCCTTGGCATGAATGCCATGCTAAAAGTAGTTGGATAAGTTGGCCTGACTACTTTATCCTCTCTGATTTGATAAATTTGGAGGAAAAGCTCATATCTTACCTCCACAATTGTAATATAGTTTCATATCAATACTATGTATGCTTTTCACACATATTAAGGTAGAAGAACATTTACAGTTTTTCACAAAGACTTTCAGTAATTAATTATATTTAGTTAAGTGCCTTAGAAGGGAAACCTCTGATGAATTTGTTGTGTAAGGTATGAGGTAGAATTTTGCATAGCAGCTGTAATTACTTAGACTGTTGTCTTACACACTCACACTACATAAGTTTAGGTTGCAGATAATATGTAATTATATATTAATTATACATATATATTAATATATAATAATAAAAAGTTATAGATAACTTTTAAAGGTTTCTATAAGTTATTATTATATTAAAACAAAAGTCTTTAAAATAATAAATCACTTAAAAGAGATGTCATTTTTTGAGGGAATTATTAAATGTATATGTCTGTATTTGAGCTGGTCATATGAGTACTTGTTTCTGCTAAAATAATATCAAAAAGGAATATATAGATGAATACTTTTCTGTGACCAGAAAAACAAACAAATACAGAAAAAAAAAACTCCATAGAGCAAAGTATACTAGCAGAGAGCTGAGAAGGAAATGGTTCTTCGTTTTGTTTTGTTTGTGTTTTGGGGGCTTTTTTTTTAAAAGAAAAGAATAAATACCATGTAATCCATATACACAAATAAAAGAAAATTAGAACAGGAGTGAGCTGCTAATGTTTACACATGAGATTATCAAATATAGAAGTATATTTGGTGGGAGAATAAAAGGAGATAAGCATGACAGCCCATTAATGTCAAATTGTCTTTCAGAGGGCATCCATGCAGTGTGCATAAACTAGTATAAAATAATAAGTAAATCTTTAAAGTAGAAATTTAAGTTTAAAGCAGTTGTTTTGGTAGTATAATATGGACATTGGGAATGTATGTTATACCTTATAATTTTCATAATTGCGGCCTAATTGTTCTTATTGTTTTGTATTGTATTTATTGCTATAAAAAAGAGCCTTTTATTGGACTGAAAGGGGGAGCTGTTGGGAGGGAAAAGATAAACCTTAAAAAAAAAAAAAAAAGCAGATAGGAGGTTGTAGGCGAAAAGGGTAGGAGGGTAGGACCAGGAGTGGGAGTAGGGAGGGGACTGTGATTGAGATGTAACTTAAAGAAAGAAAGAAATGTTATTTGAAAAAAAGCTACAGGTGTATACAGACTCACAGCAAGCTTTTCTTACATGAGAAGACCTGAGAATGCCTTTTTCTTACCGAGATGAGAAATCATTTTATTGATTTTTTACAGTGTAGGGTAATCAAAATTTAGAAAAAAGGTTAAAAAATTGTGTATATCATTTTATCAGTTTTCCAAGAATTAATAGCCATGACCCAAGAAGAAAATGTTAACACAGAGATTGAATAATATGAGAAAGATGAGAGAAAATGTTCATTGTTGGAAGGGGAAAATTTTCTCAATAATTTCACTGAGCAAAGTATCGGGAAAGACTATACATTTCTAGTGTACAGTTCCATCTAAGAAACTAAGTATGCTTAGCATGGCATTGCTGCTGTTACTTTGTCACTTTTGAATACCTTCATGTAAGTGGTAATGTATACACTTTCTTCTTCATAGCTTTCCATTGAAATAGGTCATGAAGTTAAAAATCAAAACAAACTATTAGCTGAAATGGTAAGTCATTGTGATCTTTAAGAAATTTTGCCTAATGTTTTCAAATTTAGTCTGTTAACCAGGAATAATAAATTACATTTTTAAAAAATCTTTTTTGTTAGCAACTTTATAGAGATAATTTTACATATGGTAATAAATTTTAAAAATAATATTATAATACATTTTTTAAAGAATTTCCTATGATGCATTTTGAGTATTTCAACTCCTTTGGCTCCTTTACCACTCTCCCCGGTCCCCCCAGCCTTTATTTTTATCCAGTTAAAACAGAACCAGACATTGTACGTCCTGATGGATTCCACTCCATTTTAATCTAATCAGTTCATAATTTCTGTCAGATGTATGTTTTGCATTTGTCTTGTCTAAGATGTAAATAAGAAGACTGAAGCCAATCTATTTGAATCCTGGGTTTAAAGCACTGTTAGAGAATGAAGGCTAATAGCTATTTTGAGTGGTCTTAGAAATCTTAATGGGTAGGCCACTAGTAATTTATTAACCAAGCAATCAAAAACCACTTTATATCCAACCAACTAAATGCTTTTCACTTAACAAACGCTTGCTTCTTCAGTTGTATTTCATAAGGATTACTACTGAACAAATCCCCCAGATTTGAGTGGCCAAGGTCCTTTCATTTCTAGTCTGAAACAAGCTCAAGAGCATGCACCTTTTCTTCTCATAGCGGGCTTCCAGTCATTAATGCTAAGTTTGGATACCCAGCTTCTCCAGACCTCCCTTTGTTTCTCCACATGCATTCAAAAGGACTATCTAAAAGCAAAAATGGCATTGAAAGCAGTGTTCTTTGAAGATGGATATTCCTGTTTCTTTCTCTAAATAAGCTCATTTAACATCTCATAGAGAGGAGCCCAGGCAATTTTTTTTTTTGTATGAAAAGCACCCCAAGTGGTTCTGATGTAGTAGCTCCTGTGAAAAAGCAAGGATTTCAATTGCATGAGCTATGTGGAGACTAAACTATACAGAGCCTCATTATGTTGGTGCCTTCTCATCTCAGGATATTGAGATTTTAATGCCTGTGCATTGTTTCTAATCTGTGGCTAGTCTACTCATCTTAAAGACTTTCCTGGCTCTATTTTAATTTGGCATTTTTCATATCTTCATTTAAATCCTCTCTACTTGTTGCTTCATTCTCATAACTTTTAGCAAATTTCAATGTATTTCAACATCATGTTGAAATAAACAGAAGGCTCTACCATCTTCTGTGATAGCTACATTAAATTTTAGATGAAGTCCCAGTATGTAAACAATCACACATTTAACCTTGGAAAAATAGTGCCTTAACAGAAAGTGGACAAAAACCTGCTTGATAGCTCACAAATTGCTTGCCTTTATTGTTAATGGGTTTTCATCTATATGATTGGAATAAGAAAGATACAAATCGTTTGAGTTTTTTTAATTACACCTAGGAACTGAAAGAAATGCTCATTGGATAATGAAAGAGCCACTGAGAGAACTGGCTTATTTTGCATGGAGCAGTCAGGCTGATTTCCAAGCTAACATATAGACACTTAAATTGCTTAAACATACAAATTATCTTTAAAAGCATATACTAATAACAACATGTAAATTGTTTGAATGTGCATGTGTAGAATATTAGAATTTACTATGTTTTCCGTATTTTCCCGTAGGATTCACAATTTGATTCTACAACTGGATTTCTAGGTAAAACCATGGGAAGACTGAAGATTTTATCCAGAGGGAGCCAAACCAAATTGCTGTGCTATATGATGCTGTTTTCATTGTTTGTCTTTTTTGTCATTTATTGGATTATTAAATTGAGGTGATTTAAGTTAGTGTGGGCTTTGAATTTTTTACAGTTAATGTTATGGGGTACCACTTTGATAGCCAGCATTCCAACATTCCTAACGTCCTCCATTGGAGATCACTGGAATTTTCCTCTTTTAGAAATCATACTATACCATATAATGTTTTTTGAATACTGTTCCTTATTGACTCATTGTGACCCCTATTTTTAGGGGTATTGAGTTAGCTTGAAGTCATTGTGGCTATACCAATGTTTTCCTAGTGGTTTCCAGTTGGTAAATAGGAATACCATACCCTGTTGTTTCATAAGTGTAACTTTCTGAAGCAAGTGGGAGAGCAGAAGAATGCCAGAGAACCTAACTTGACTTTTGTGGGGTGGTTACGTGGTGGTAGAAAGCTCCTTTCCTTTGCTTGATGTCATTTTTGTGATAATGGGGTCTCCTTTACTTGGTGCCATATAGGGTCATTTCTTTTCCTCTGCAGTTTTCTTAATACATTTGTTCACATGAATTCTTTATACAGGGACTTCCTTGAATAAAACTGTTGACATATTTCTACTGGAGCCTCATACACATGTGTATCAACAGAGGTATTGTTTTATAATAATGATAAATTCCACTGACTTGCTTTATAATGGTTTCTGATTTCTAGCTGCTTAGGTGGGCCATTTGATTATTATTTGTGTCAGAATAATGTGAAGTTAAGTGATTGCTGAGCTCTGAGTGGAAATGAAGTGTCTAAGAAACTTACCTTTGTTTTCCTATGTACTCAGAATAGGGGCTGAAAATATTCAGGCATTGAACCCTCATTGAGAGGAGATTATTGTGCTCCATTTAATTTGCTTACAGAAATCAAAATACAAGATGGATTTAAGTAAAAATGATAAATAT
The DNA here is from genome assembly GCA_907164525.1 of Lophiomys imhausi. Taxonomy (NCBI): domain Eukaryota; kingdom Metazoa; phylum Chordata; class Mammalia; order Rodentia; family Muridae; genus Lophiomys; species Lophiomys imhausi. The sequence goes on from CAJQZJ010032488.1 coordinate 2,886,371, forward strand.
TAAACTATTGTAAAACATTCTGTATTGCTCTTACTTTAGAAATTTGCCCATTTCTAGGTTCAAAATAAACTTTTATTAAAATATATTTATGACTTAAGTGTCTTATATTCTTGATATAGAATCTAATATCCCAAAAGGCCAGATTCCAAACAAACTGAATCAAAATTAATATTTGTATTAAATCAGAGCAAGTAGCACACATTTTGGCTGCAACTTCAAAATCTTTTAATTCTTTCTCTTTTATCCAAGAGCCTTTCCCCTTTAGGCTTGAATAAGTTTTGAATTCTTTTTGCTCATTTCCAGTTCCCTATCAGTTCAAGAGAGTTTGCTTGTCTGCCTGTCTGTTTTTGTGGGTTTTTTTTTTTTTTTTTTTTGTTTTTCAAGACAGGGTTTCTCTGTGTAGCCCTGCCTGTCCTGGAACTCACTCTGTTACCATGCTGGCCTTGAACTCACAGAGACCCGCCTGCCTCTGCCTCCCAAGTGCTGGGATTAAAGGGATGCACCACCATGCCCAGCGGTTACAGATAGCTGTGAACTGCCCTGTGGGTGCTGGGATTCGAACCCGGATCCTTTGGAAGAACAGCCACTGCTCTTAACCACTGAGCCATCTCTCCAGTCCCTCTCTGTTTTGGCGCATCATTTGGATCTCTATTTTACAAACACAAGTTGCAAACACTGTCTGAGTGCAGTTAAGTGACTTGAAAAGACAGGGCTGAGGTTCAGGGAAGAAGCACTGATGTGATTTGGATTTGCTGCATCCTAGTCACCATTCCATCTTCACTTGCTGGAGTCTTGTAGACTCTTGTCTCATCGCATCACATTTTTCCCAAGACAGAGATAGCCGTAAACCACATAGAAGAGAGTTCCTGACTCACCAGTCGGTATGTGTCATCAATGTCCACATTCAGTAATCATTCATTCTTTTCAAGGTAAGACAGTAGTTTGGTTTAGGGTCTTGAGATGTCAACACAACCTCTAAGCAGGTATTTTCATTAGACATTTAGAGTGACTCTTTGTTTCAAGACTTTTTTTTTTTTTTTAACTGTCCTCTGCCAATTATGTGACATTAGAGCTTAAGGAAGACTCAGAAGTCACCATCAGTAATTCACCATCAGAAACCAACTTGAAACAGCAAAAGTCACATGGGATGAGGTACAAGCGATTCTCCTACAGCATCTGTCAATATCACATTTTAATTTTGTAGAGATCTAAGCCTAACATTTCCTATCTCACCTATACCACTGTGAGCTGAGATGTCAGAGGCAGGGAGTCCTCTGGAAGTACTGCTCCACTCGGTATACTTGGCCAACATTCTACTCCCTTTTGTTTGGAAACCTTTAGGAAAAAGCATTCCTGTGAATCAGTCTTAAGGGAAATCTAAATTGTGAGAAAGTTGATTCTTCTATAGTAGTTTGTAAACTCATTCCTAAGTCTCTAAAAGACAAAGACATGTAGTGTTTAGAGAATTTGACAAATTATAGACTATTAACATTATAGTCTTTATTTGAATGGCCTGTTTGAGTGGTGGGTTGGATGCTAGATATTTTAAATGGTAAAAGAAATTCAGAAAGCAACTTCTAAAATTCCAAATGCCCAAGTTTTTCCTAAAACACAGTCACTTTAATTCACAAGATGGTGTTTTTTTAGAAAAATACCAAATAATAAAAGTAATAGAAAGTACAACTTATTTTTATATGTGTAATAAGTATATGAGTAAGAAGGGATATGTGTAATAAGTATATGAGTAAGAAGGGATATGTGTAATAAGTATATGAGTAAGAAGGGATATGTGTAATAAGTATATGAGTAAGAAGGGGTGAACTGTGTATGTTGTTGATGTCATATAAATTGTTATCCATATTCTTGAACATTGAGCTGAGAATAAGTTAAATTTGATGTGCGATATTTTGATGCAGAGCTAGAAGCTTGAAGCGGACCACCCTGGCACCTGGATCGATGCTAGGCTTCTGGTTCTATAAAATTGGGTTTACATTTTTCAAAGCTTTTACATTTAAAATGATATAGATATTGAATTTGCTTAGTGAGAAAGTTGAAGTAACACTTGATAATTGGAGCTAATCATCAGGCTGTACTGATCGATGAAGTTGCTGGGAAGAGGAACCATTTCAGAGCTAAACTGAAGACAGTAAGGTCACATTTTGTGACATAAACCCAGGCTGCATTCCTCATTCTGTTTTCAAGCTGATGGCCCATTAACCACTGTATTTGTGAAACAGGAATCAAAATCACATAAAGAGGTAATTCCCTCTGAAGCTTTCTGTGGCAATTGAATGAAATCCCATTTGAAAGTGTCTGGACTAGGCACTTGGCATTTGCTTCTTGTGGTTCTTTTGGATTCTTACCTGTCACACCACCTCTCGTGTGCTGATGAATTTTGGCTTTCTCCTCCCATTATTCTGCCTGTAACAAAAGCAACTGTCTTTTCTAGGAATTTTCTGAAATTTAGTTCATTTAGGTTTCTTTGTATCAGCAATCTGACAGAATTATGTTTTAAACCCCAACCTGTTTTGAGTTGCTAGAGTGAGGACAGACCTTTCAATATTCTAGAAGCAAAAATATGATGTGAGGGAAATAGAAAGTTGCCAACTTGTGGAGTGCTAAGTCCTAACAACCTGTTTAATTTTCAAAATGAATAGAAAATTAGAAGTATGCAGAAGATGCTTAGTTAATTATAACCTTTGAAACTAAAGTGTAATTAAAATATAACCACATTGTATATTTTAAGTATATGTATTCTACAGATTTTGTGGCACTTAAAATGGTTTTAATGAATTAAGCAACTTTTCAGGCACACTTGGCATTTTTACATATATATATATATATATATACACACACACACATATATGTATATATATATATTTATATAAAGTTCCTGCTGTCCTTTATCAAGTATCTGTTCCTCTGGGATGGCTCATGAGAATGCACAACTAAATCTGTATGGATTCCTTGATGCCTGTAATGAATTTAGAAATAAGGAGATGTTGTCTTATCAAAATCTATATAAAAAACATGCTAATATATAAAAGAGTTTTAAGTCATTGACTTACGTTTTAGTATAATTATTATCTTCTCCTGAATCTTGTACAGAATGAATAAGTAGTTCTAGAAACAGATAACCTGTAAGGCTAGATGTTTGCGTTATTTGGTAACCATTTGCTTTAGAGCACTCAAGATAAACTCTTCCTTCCAAGGGTAAATGAGTGTTATATGCAGTGGCATGTTTCAGAAAAATTATTGAAATAAAGTGCATTGGACTCTGACAGTTTATGCTTGGATGTTTAGTCTTTTAACATTTTAATTTCACACTTAAATAATGAAAGATATTAAAGGCAAGTTGCTTGTCTTTACACATACACAAAACAATTATAAACTATATGACTGTGGAGAAGTCAGCTGAAGAGATTCATATTGTTAGATTAAAACTCGATAATTAGTGGATTATCTTCTAGATTATTGCTTTAAAGACAAGCCAATTTCATAGCAATATGTGTTAGTCAGTTTCATTAAACTGTTTACTTTGCATTTATTTCTCATGACTAAATAGCTTTAATTTGTATTATTTCTAGAATGGATTTTTAAATTTCTTTCTTTATTCTTTCCTCATATATTACATCCCCACCACAGATTGCCCTCCCACCTTCTCTCCCAGACTCTTCACACACCCCCAACGCACACACATTCCTTACTCCTCGTTTTCCCTTCAGAAAAGGACAGGTCTCACAGGGTATCAACCGAACATGACATATCAAGTTACAATAAGAATAGGTACAACCCCACACATTAAGGTTGGACAAGGAAACCAGGTGGAAGGAAAAGGGTCCCAAAAGATCAGAGACAGCCCTGCTCCCACTGTTAGTGGTCTCCCAAAAAGACCAAGCTACACAACCATAATATATATGCAGAGGGCCTAGGTAAGATCCACGCAGGCTCCCTGGTTGTCAGCTCCTTCTCTGTGAGCCCCTATTAGCCCAGGTTTGTTGATCTGGGGATGTCCTTTGGTGTCTTTGACCCCTCTGGCTCCTTCAGTCTTTGCCACCCTCTTCTGCAGAATTCCCTGAGCTCTGCATGTTTGTCTGGGGGTCTCTGCATCTGCTTCCATCAGTTGCTGGACGAAGCCTCTGATGACAACTATGCTAGACTCCTGTCTACAAGTGTATAATTAGGAATTGTTTCATTAACTTTTTTTTTTGGGGGGGGGGGGTTGTGTTTGGTTCTATCCTATGTCTTTGTGTTATCCATCCACTGATTCCTGGCCCTCCAGGCAGTGTCAGATGTCGGCTCCCTCTCCCGGCATGGGTCTCAAGCTGGAACAGCCATTGGTTGGCCACTCCCACAATTTCTGTGCCACCTTTATCCCAGCACATTTGGCAGGCAGGGCAAGTTATAGGTTGAAGGTTTTGTAGCTGAGTTGGTGTCCCAATTCCTCCCCTGGAAGTCTTGCCTGGCTACAGGGGATGGCCAATTCAGGCTCCATTTTCTCCATTACTAGGAGTCTTAGCTAGGTTCCCCCTTGTAGATTCCTGGGAGTTTCCAAGGCACTAGGTTTTTAGCTCATCCCCAAGATGTGCCCCCCCCATTCCAATTGTCTCTTCCAGTACTCTCTCCCTCCATCCTGTCCCTACACCTCATCCCTCCTGTTTCCGTCCCAACCTCCAAGTCCACCTGTGATATACTATTTCCCTTCCCAGGGAGATTCATGGATCTCTCCTCCCACTTGAGCCCTCCTTGTTACTTATCTGTCAGGGCTGAAGTGATTGTTCAATGGCTAAAGGTATATACTGTTCGAGAGGACCCAAGTTCAGGCTCCAACACACACACATCAGCTCCAGAGAGGATCTGATGCCTTTAGCCTCTTGGGGCACTTTTATTCGTGTGCACATTCCTATAACACAATAAAAATAGCAAAAGTCTTACAAAATGTTTTTCTTGAATTAATTTAAGAATAAAATCTTTGTTGTATACCAGTAAAGGGGCCTACATGGAATTCCTGTGTTTTCTATCAAGCATTCTGTGTGATGGCAAGCACTAATGCATGTTTGAGAAATCAATTAATGTTGGATTAATTATTCCTTCTAGAGAACATGTCTTTCTTTTGTCATCTTTTACTAAAATTCCAGTACTGAGCCTGTGCTATCCTGTAATTAAGAGGGGATTTTGGTCAACAAAATTAATTTACTAGCTGGGTTTTAAATTTTGAGTATTGGAAGAACAACATATAGCCATTAGGTTAATTGGGGTATGAAATTTCTGCTAATTTAAATTTTTTCCTATAGTTTTCTCACTTATGAAGCTGAGAGAATGTGGGTTACCTTGAATGGATTGTGTCAGGGTCAGGAATGGGTGTGATTCAAGCTCAAGGGGCAGAATAATCGAAGGAATTGTTTCAACATTCTTCCTCTTTAATTAAAATTCACCTTTCAAGATCAATGACTTCTCCAACATAAGTTGATCCTGTAAGTAATATACTCCATTCCGGAAATCCTAGATTTTCCTTTTAAAATTTTGTTCTATTTCTAAATAATAAAACTTCAGTGCTGACCATAGCTAGGTTATCTTCATTTCACTCAAAAGATGACAGTGTGACGTAGAGTGTCCATAGAGTTAAGCTGTGTCCTCCCATTTGCCACCCCATTTCCCTGGAATACTGATTAAGGGCTTGTTTAGGTAACTTAGTGTGGTGAGCCACAACCCTAAGATGGCGCCTGGCTTGATGCCAGAAAGCTCAAGCTTAGCTGTAAACAAGCCTTAGTTGGTAGCAGCTGCCTAGCCCGGTGTGCTTCCTCCTTTTGTGAGCCTATCTTGGATCACCAGGTGGCATGATCTGATTGGGTTTGAGTAGGCAGATAAGGGCTTGGGGGAGGAGAAGCAGCGAGACACAAGGACACAAGCAGACAAGCAGAGACATAAGCAAGGATTCGGAAGACTGTTTTCAAGGGACCTGAATAAACTGCTGGAGAAGAGCTTTTGCGAGTTGCGTCATCCTTGCTGGTCGAGGGGGACGCGACAAGTGGTGGCCCGTACGGGGAACCAGAAAAGACTCAGAACTCTTGCAGTCAGGTGCAGTGCACTGGTAAGTTCCCAGGATAAATTGGGACAATAAAGTTTCGCGGAAATTGCGAACTAAAGGTAAAGTTTCGCGGGAAGTTGCGAACTAAAGGTAAAGTTTTGCAGAAATTGCAAACTAAAGGTAAAGTTTCGCGGGAAACTGCGAACCGAAAATAAGGTCTCTGGAGGGAGCAATAAGGACCTCGGTAAAGAGGCAATAAGGTCTCCGGGAGGGAGCAATAAGGACCTCGGTAAAGAGGCAATAAGGTCTCCGGGAGGGAGCAATAAAGTTCCGTGATTCGGACGAGTAGAAGACACAACTGGCAGAGCAAGGTGAGGAAAGCAGAGAGTGCCTCACAGAAATGGAGCGAATGCTGGCCTTACTGGCCTTTATCAGTTGCTGGGATAAGCTTGGGAGAGATCTAGATTTTGCCTGGGAGCAAGGTACATTGCAGGGAGGAGCACGGCCTATTTGGAGACTTGTTCGTAGTTGTTTAGGAGATCAGAGATATTGCAAGGCCGTGGAAAAGGGACAAGAGGCATTAGAGCAGTTAAAAGAGGAGCGCTTGGTCAAATCTGGGAAAGATACTTTGGAAGAGGATAGCTCAGAGTCTGAAGAGGAACTTGAAATGTTAGCAAGGGAAATGGAGAAGTCATCTTTGAGGAAGAGTTCTGACTGCACCCGGATAGAGCCCTCAGGTCCGGGGCCGCCTGTGTTGGCGCCGCCTTCATATAATGAGACTTCCCCTCCGAGTGGTCCTAGTGGGCGGTCATTCTGTCCAAATGTCTGGAGGGAAGTGAGACATGAGCTGTACTACCCTGTCTTTCAGGATGGAGGGGGAAATCGTTATCATGAACCTCTCGATTTTAAGATAATTAAAGCACTTGCTGAGTCTGTCCGCACTTATGGGATTAATGCTGCTTTCACTGTAGCTCAGGTGGAAGCTCTTAGTCGTTATTGCATGACTCCTAGTGACTGGATGAGCTTGGCACTGCCTGCTTGTCCTCTGGGCAGTATGTAGATTGGAAGGCTTTCTTGATTGAGTTTGCTAATGAACAAGCTGCTGCTAATTGTGCAGCAGGAAACCCAGCCTGGGATGTGGTCATGCTTCTTGGGCAAGGTCGATTTGCTCAACAACAAACTGGGTATCTGGCTCAGGTGTTTGAGCAAATCAACTTAATCGCAACCAGAGCTTGGAAATCATTGCCTAACAAAGGGGCAGTGGATAACAATCTAACTAAGATTATTCAGGATCCCCTGGAGCCTTTCTCAGACTTCGTGGCTAGAATGGTTGAGGCCGCTGGAAGGGTATTTGGAGACCCTGATTTGGCAATGCCCTTAATTAAACAACTTGTGTATGAGCAATGTACAAAGGAGTGTAAAGCAGCTATCACCCCTTATAAGAACAAGGGGTTGGAAGCCTGGATGCCTCAGTACAGACTGCCGCTACCTTGAATAATTTGTCAGCCAATGTAGCCACGGCCTTGGATGTATTGTGGCAGGTGGCCCAGATTGGCTGTGAGTGGAAAATGACTGGTTTGTGTGTGACCTCTGTGCCATATCAAAATTATACTGTAGCTACAAATTTGTCTAAGCAACTCTCTCAGTATCTTACAGGAAATTGGTCTGGCGAGTTTGATAAGCTGATGCAGAATCTGAGAATTGCCATCGTGCATGTGAATTCCACCCGGGTTGATGTCTCTGTTGCTGAGGACTGTCAACATGGATCCTCCGAGCCATGAATCATCTGAAGGAATGGGCGGGAATGGGTGCCCTAGGAGGCATGCTCTTCCTAGTCAGTTTCATTGCCCTATGGTGTATCTGTAAGATGAGGATTTCACAGAGGAGAAGTAATGCCATGCTGGTGCAAGCCTTTGCTGCCTTGGAGGCTAGACAGCCACAAGCTTGGTTGACTGTCCTAAAGGACTAAGCTATCATCATGCTCAGGATGCGAGGCTAAGCACTGCACTTGTGGTCAGCTTCTAGCGACTTCAAGAAGGGCATGTTTGATTGCATATGGGTTGGTATCCGAGTTTCCCATCTCTGAGAAAAAGATACCGGACGGGTATGGCACCAGCCTGGTTGGCTACTGGGCGTGGGGTCATTACAATGTCCTTTACATGCATATCAGAGATCAGACCTCTACCCTTGCCTGTTGCGTTTTAAAACAAAAAGGGGGATCTGTGGTGAGCCGCAACCCTAAGATGGCACCTGGCTTGATGCCAGAAAGCTCAAGCTTAGCTGTAAACAAGCCTTAGTTGGTAGCAGCTGCCTAGCCCGGTGTGCTTCCTCCTTTTGTGAGCCTATCTTGGATCACCAGGTGGCATGATCTGATTGGGTTTGAGTAGGCATATAAGGGCTTGGGGGAGGAGACACAAAGACACAAGCAGGGACACAAGCAGAGACACAAGCAGAGACACAAGCAGAGAAGCAGAGACCTAAGCAAGGATTCGGAAGACTGTTTTCAAGGGACCTGAATAAACTGCTGGAGAAGAGCTTTTGCGAGTTGCGTCGTCCTTGCTGGTCGAGGGGGACGCGACAACTTAGTGTGATTCATCACTGCTGTCGGAAGCGAGGCACTTCTAGTCACCGTGGCATCCATGGCTGGTGGGTGATTCAGTTCATTGGCTTTTTCCCATCTACTGCAAATGGGAATCATAGGAAATAGGAAACTTCACTTTTCAGCTTTCGGAGCAAGCGATCCATTAATGAGTTCATGAAAGGCAAGTGATAAATATCAAAAACTTAAGAACTAGATTCTTTATGAATACTGTGAACTTTCAGAGCTTATTTTTTTTGAGATAATAGAACTCTGAATTTCAAATGATGCATTATTTAATTAGAATAAATTTCATAAATTCAAAGTCCTGGCTTGCATCTCTTCATAGGTAGAATCAAAATAGAACCAAGGACCAATTAACTTAAGAGAGTACTCAGAGATGAGTAAAAGATAACTATGTTTTTCTCTTTGCCCTACCAATCTATCTCATTGTCAACATTCTAACCCTTCATTTTAAATACTAGAAGCATAACACCTAAGAAAACCCAGGATTCAGGCACAGATAAGATGGACACAAACAGACACACTAACACAAACAAGTAAGTACATGAGGCCTCAACCATACACAAAGATGGAACAGGCAACCAAGGAATGCTGAGAGTGGGAGAAATAGTCTTCCCTAAGGAAGAGCACATCAGTTGGTTATTCAATACCAAATCTCTCTCTCTTTCTTTCTCTCTCTCTTTCACTCACTCACACACACACACAATATATATATATATATATATATATATATATATATATACACACATTACATAAAGCCCTAAAACATACATATGAGTAAATTACAGGCTGAGCAAATTGTGTGTGTGTGTGTGTGTGTGCGTATAATGTACATATATTTTATGATGTATGATGTAGGAATCACTATCATACTAAGCACATATGTGTGTGTGTGTGTGTGTGTGTGTGTGTACAATGTTTGTGTGTTTTAAGAGCAAGAATGTTGTATATTAAAGTGTTAGTTTTGGAAGCTGCTGTCTCTTCACTTCCTGTTTATTCAGATGTACTTATCTTTCTCAGGTCTCTGATGTGGTTGAAGACTAGATAGTTATAGTCTCACAGTTGATTTTTAAGTTGTTTAGGAATTAAAAGAATGTTCTAGGTCTAAGAAGATGTTTTTAAGTTGGTAATGCAAGTTAGGATGGAAACTGAGTTTGGTATGGAATTTTAAATTCATTGAGGTAGATAGATAATAGAATATTAATATTAGTTGCCAAATATGTATGGACTGGACATTGGGAATGTATGTTATACCTTATAATTTTCATAATTGTGGCCTAATTGTTCTTATTGTTTTGTATTGTCTTTATTGTTATAAGAAAAAGACCATTTTATTGGACTAAAAGGGGAGCTGTTGGGGGGAAAAATGCACCTTAAATTTAAAGAAAAAAAAAGGTATATAGGAGGGTGAGGGGGAAGAGGGTAGGAGGGTGGGACCAGGACGGGGAGGAGGGAAAGGACTGTGATTGAGATGTAACTTGAAGAAATAAATAAATGTTTAATAAATAAATAGATAGATGGATGGATGGATGGATGGATGGATGGATGGATGAATGGATGGATGGATGGACGGACGGACGGACAAACAAACAAATAAATAAATAAATATTTGGAAGGTGGAAAGAGAATCGGGAAATGATACAATAATAGTATAATCTCAAAAGATAAAATCATTTTCTTAAGAGACTGAAATATCAGTGTCACAGAACTTGTGATGCTCTGCACACCCAGCCCACACAAGCTTGGAGAGCTTCCAGAGGTCTTTGTTTGGGTGTCACTATTTTGCTGTGCTGTTTATCCCCATGGAAGACATTATTTGAAGGGCCTCTCACTGTGGGACAGCACTAAGCTTGAAATTTAGTTGAAATTCATTGAGTACCCTTCTACTCAGTTCCATCAGCCATTCATAAAGCTGAGTCACTTCAAATTTCAAGTATGTTAACTATGGGAAACCAACCATGCCTTCTTTCTAGAGTTCTCCACTGTTTACTTTGAATTCAGATGTGTTTATTCTGTTTCATACCAGCATCATATTAATTATTAATAATAGCTATTTATGGGATCAGGGGGCATTCTAATCATATTTTTAGTGTGGTTTATCTCAGGTTCATAATATTTTGGGAGTAAGTATTATTAATGGCCTTATTTTTCACATAAAATTCTTGCGTAGAACCAATAAGCAACCCAAAGATACACATAAAGTTTGGAGTTTAGACAGTCTGGCCCTAAAGCCTGCAATAATCAGAAAAAAATAATTTGGTACCCAGTACCAAATGCCTTTGTTGCTCACAATACAACTTTATAGACATTTTCATAGCCTGATGGGAGAAGGAGAGCCAGCTGGCAGGTGCATGCCTCATGCTTTCTGGTGTTTGGGGACTGGTTGGAGGAACTAAAAGACATACAGTGTAGAAGTCAGAATTATGAAAAAGGCTGTCTTGCTGAGAATTGAGCCTGGTTTTAAATTTCTGAATTTTCAAAATACGAAGTAGGGGTATCTATTTCTTACATCTTTCAAAAACCCAAACTATATAAATGTGCTGGTCGGTGAACTTAAATTTTAAAACTCAGAAGCTGATTTGTGAGCAAGTGTGATAGGCATAGCCCTGTGTAAACTCATAGTTGACATTACTATCCTATGGCAATATGGTGTATGGCACACATTTCTAAGGCATAAGACCTATTTGTTTAGCCAAACTTATGTCTGAATCCTCGAAGACATTTTTTAATAATTTGTTTAATACTCTACAATAATCTGATCTGAATTTGCATCAGGTGTTTTCAATCATAGTGTGAACATTTTCTGTAGCCAATAATGTTAATAAAGTATGCATTGGAATGGGTGCAAATGAGAAGTTGATCAGCATTAAGTTTTGTCATTCTAAAGAGCAATTTTTTTTTGGTAAATCATTGCCTTTGTTTTGGCTTATGATGTAATAAGGAAAGAAAGTATCTTTCTCCAAAATAGGGGATGTCTTACCTCAAAGAAGGAATGTAATGTTTAAATCTCTTATTTCTCAATAGAAGGCTATTTCAGCATTACTAAAAGGTTGCTAATTACTAACTGGCTGATAACTGTTCTCAGGTTTACTGGATTAAGTGGTATCTCCTAAAGACCCATGTCTATTCAGACTACCAAAACTTACTTGGAAATAAGGTCTTTGGAGAATAACGTAGCCAAGGAATGGGTCAAATGGATTAGGACAGGCACAGCCAATGCCTAATATCCAGAAGGATATGGTGGGCACTGAAAGGAGATGGTATGGGGACAGAGTGAGAGGATGGGTGCGGTGCTTCTATGCTGAGAGTCACAGTAGACCACCAACAGCTGATAAGAACTGGGTGCAGGTGAGGGATGATCCACCCTGAGTGCCCTCAGTAAGAATATGGTTCTGCCAACACCTTGGGTGTGAAGTTCTGCCCACAAAATTGTGAGAGAACAATGTCCTGCTACTTAGAGCTGCTGGCTTGTGGCAATTTTAGTTTTTTTTTTTTTTTTTTTTTTGGATTTTAACAAGCTTTGGTCTGGATTGACCAATCTTTTTTTTTTAATAATTTATTTTTTATTTCTTCAAGTTACATCTCAATCACAATCCCCTCCCTACTCCCCCCTCCAGTCCCACCCTTCCACCCTCCTCCCCCTCAGCCCCACCATCCTCTTCCCTTCTTCTTTTTTTTTTTTTTTTAGTTTAAGGTATTTACTTTTCCCCCCAACAGCTCTCCCTTTCAGTCCAAATAATGGTTCTTTTTCTTAGAACTATAAATACAATACAAAACAACAGAAATAAATAGGCAATTTTAGTTTTATCTCTAGTAAACAAATCCATTGTCATACAGTACCCACTGGTTTCACAACTGTGCCTGGACGAAGTCTCCATGCCCAACACAGAGACCCGTGGAGAGGACTCAAGACTCTGGCTATCCTGTGTTATGTGTGCCAGCCTGAGCCTAGGCAGACAACATACCGAAATTCTAGACATAGTTATCACCAAATTTTCACTTTGATATTTTCTTCGTTTTTTTTCTTCCTTTTCCAAACATATGCTTGATATAACACTGAATTTGGTAAATACTGCATATGGGTCAATGGGATCAATATCTGAAATAAGATTAAAATTAGAGCCCCCAAATGGATTTGTAGGAAACTGACATATTCTAATGAATATAGTATAATGCTGAATTTTTTTTTAGAATTGAAGTTTTGTAAAAATCATGTTTATATTGATTTTTAAAAACTTTAACCAAATGTATGTCAAAATTAACCTTTGATACATGAAATATATAGTATTCAACATGTGTGAGTCCCTGTGATTTTAGCCTTCTGAACAACAGCACAGGTTTCACAGATTTTGTTCATAAATTTTAGAGAAGCTCATGTCACATCCACGGGTTCAATATATGTAAACTAGCCACCATTGTCACATTTTTTTGAAGCACAACCATCAACTTGGCATAAAGGAATGGTTAATAAGTCACTATGAAGTCATTGGGTGTTCACATGACAATTAGAATTGTAGAAAGTAATGCACTCAGAGAGCATAGTCCATCACTGATGGGAAAGTAGGCTGTGGCAGAAGAGAAAGTAACCACCAAACTACTGATCAACTTTACACATTGAATAAAGGTGAAACAGTGAACTGCCCACTGCTCTCTCCTTTGTATCCAAGCACAGACCCACTCTGGTGCTCTAATGGTAGAGATTAGCATCAGAACACACTTTGTATCTGTAAGATAGATTATTTGAAGAGTACAACACCCGTATATCACATTTTCCCTTCCCTTGGCTTCACATTTATGGAAAGTGTACTTTTTCTTTTTCCTACATATGGGTGACACAGATCACTGTTACTACTGGAATGTGGAGAGGTTTTTAAAGAACCAAGCACAAATGTGAGCAAACATACAAACTATTTTTACTCAAGTCCTCACTCCTAGGAATGAGGAATGGGATCTTTCATTTTGCAGCAATGTTATTTTTTGCATTTCTGATTATATTTGGAATCTCTTGAGGAAAGGAAAAGGATACACCATACCAGTTTTTATTACTTGTATTAAACACAGTACCTGGAACATGGTAGAAAATGGGTGAACTGAATGTATAAAAAAAAATGAGTATTAAACTTCATTGTCAATTGGATTTAGAATCACTTAGGAGACCCATTTCTAGGTATATCTGGAGAGGAGTGTTTCCAGAGAGTTTAACTGAATGTCGGTAAGGTTTAACCTTGAATATTTGTGTCTACATCTTGTGGGCTGTTGCCTCCAGACTACATAAAAGTCAGAGAAGTGAGTGGAGTGAGGGCAGCACCAGCATTCATCTCTCTCTGCTTACTGGCTGAGGATGTAGTATGACCGGCTGCCTCAATGTACCTGCTGGTATGCCCTCCTCACACTGATTAATTCATTATACACTCAAGTTGTGAGCCTAAGTAAGTCCCCTACTAATGCTGCCTTTGTCATTGTGGTAGATTAAATGAGAATGAACCCTGTATGCTCATATATTTGAATGCTTGGTGGGCTGTTGGTAGAACTGTTTGTGAAGAATTAGGAGGTGTGGACTTTGGGGGGGAGGTGCGTCACTGGAGGCAGGCCTTGAGATTTCAAAATCCCATGCCATCCCAATTAGTTCTCTCTCTCCCTTGTGCTGGTGGATCATATGTAAGCTATTAGCTACTGCTCCAATGTCATGCTTGCCTCCCTGCTGCCATGCTCCCTGATGTGATGGTCACAGACTCACACTCCGAAACTTTAAGCCCCATTTAATGCTGCCTTCTATAAGTTTCTTTGGCCATGATATTTTGCCACAAGGAAGAAAAGTAACTAAGGCAGCCACAGATTTGTCAAAGCAAAAAAGTTGAGCAAGAATCACCAAATTATAGAGCTCTAGGGGCCAAGATAAATGAACATGGACAATAAAACATAATTTCAAATGGAATGCCAAGATCTGCAAGATAGAATTAACAATGTGATCACCACATTAAAGGAAAATCATATCATACCATGCTTTTATTTTTTATTGAAAATAGATTATTTTATCATGCAATATATCCTGATTATAGTTTTTCTTCCTCGCACTGCTCCCAGTTCCTCTCCACCTACCCTCTCTTTCCAAGATAACAACAAAACATGACAAAATAAAATATTTGCCTGATTTTCTTTCTCAGTCCATTTGTTATTTATATATAGGATATATAAAGGCTCTCTCTCTCTGTTTTTCTCTCTCTCTTTAATCTTTGCTCAAAGTGTTTTTTATCACCTGTAGGAGTTCCCAGGTGGAATATTTAGGATGACTTATGTATACTATCATATTATCTGCAAATAATGGTATGTTGATTTCTTTCTTCCCAATTTGTATCCACTTCATCTCCTTCACTTGTCTTATTTCTCTGGTTAAAAATTCATATACCATATTGACTAAAAAATGGAGACAGTGGACAACCTTGTATTTTTTTCTGATTTTAGTGGGATTTCTTTGAGTTTCTCTCCACTTAATTTGATTTTGGCTTGCTGTAAAATGCCTTTAAGGTGTGTAGGTATTACTCTTGCATCTCTAATCTCTTTAGGACTTTTATCATGAAGGGTTTAAGATTTTGTCATAGGCCTTTTCTGCATCTAACAAGAAGATTGTGATATTTTTCTTTCAGTTTGTTTATATGGTGGATTACATTTACTGATTTTCAAATATTGAACCATCACTGCATCTCTTGGATGAAGCCTACTGATCATGCTGAATGATTTTGTGATGTGTTCTTGGATTCGGTTTGCAAATATTTTATTGAGTGTTTTTGTATTTATGTTCATAAGCTAAATTGGTCTGTGATTCTCTTTGATAAATCTATATGTGGTTTAGATATCAGGGTGACTGTAGCCTCATAAAATAAATTGGGCTATGTTCCTTCTGTTTCTATATTGTGGAATAATTTGAAGAGTGTTGGCATTAACTCTTCTTTGAAAGTCTGGTAGAATTCTGCATTGAAACCATCTGACCCTGGGATTTTTGGGTTGGGAGACTTTTAATGACTGCTTCTACTTCACTAAGGTTATAGATTTATCTAAATTATTTGTCTGATCTTGATTTAACATTAGTAGTGGCACCTATCTAGAAAATTATCCATTTCTTTTAGATTTTCCAATTTGGTGGAATACAGCTTTTTGAAGTTACATCTCAATCAAAGTCCCCCTCGTTCCTCCCTTTCATGTTCCACCCTTCCTCCCTCTTTCCCATATCCATTCTCTCCTTCTCTGGATGAGGGACCACCCATTTATCAACTCTGCTCAGTTCTTCAGTCACACGAGGGCTAAGAGCTTCCTCTTGTACTGGGGTCTGATATGACAGCCCAGCTAGGGTGACGTGTTCCACCAACAGGCAACAGGATCCATGACTTGCTTCAGGGTGGAGTTTTTGGAGTTATGCTAGCTTCCTGTCTCTATGGGTCTGTGGGTTGTAGGATGGTTGTTCTGTGCTATATGGTTAATATCCACTTATAAGAGGGTTCATACCATGTGTATTTTTCTGGGTCTGAGTTAGCTCACTCAGGATTAGCTTTTCTAGTTCCATTCATTTGTAAATTGCCTGATTTCCTTGCTTCTGGCAATATCTTAGAAAACTGGGAATAGTTCTACCTCAAGACCCAGCCATATTGCTCCTGGGCATATGTTCAAAAGATTCTCCACCAAACCACAAAGGGGAAGGGGAAGGAGAAGGGGAAGGGAATGGGGAAGGGGAAGGGGATGGGGAAGGGGAAGGGGATGGGGAAGGGGAAAGGGAAGAAGGGGAAGAGGAAGAAAGGAAGAAAGGAAGGAAGGAAAGAAAGAAAGAAAGAAAATGATTAGGAAACACAGTCTTGCATCTTTCTTTCTAGTTTGTATGTCTTTGGTTTATTTTCCTTGCCTGACTGCTCTGCTGGGACTTCTAGTGATGAACAGAAATGCTAACAGTTAAGTTTCTTGTTCCTGACCTTACCAAAAAAAGAAATTCGTTTTTCACCGTGGAGCATGATATTCCATACCCAAGCACTTTTTACTATGATAAAGGGCAATCCTTTTGATGTGCTTTTGCTGGTGATTCATAGATGTTTCATGTATGCTCTTCAGGAACATTGGTCTGTAGTATTTCTGTAGTGTCTTTGTTTGGGTACCAGGGAACTATTAGCCTCATAAGATGAGTTCAGAAATGTTCCCTTCTCTTTGGCTGTTGGAAAGAGTTTGAGAAAGATTTGCTTGAAGTTTTCAGATGTGAGTAGTTAGTCAGTGAAGTTTTAGTCACTTATTTAATCTCCCTTTCTAGATATAATTGTATTAAATTTTCCATTTCTTTTATGGTTTATCTTGACAATCTATACCTTTCTAGAACTTTTTTCATTGAAGAAATAGAAAACAGTCACATTGATCACTTGGTTCAAATACCTCCCTCCTCAAGGAAAAGCTGGAATCTATTTTGTGTTTTTATTAAACTACTTCAGCCAGGTTATTGAGGGGGGCATAGATGATTTAGTACTAAGAGCAAACTGCTATCTTTTTTCTAAGTGGGTCTAAGGCCTGAAGTGCCCAAAGATCTGTAACATAGAAGCTGGTCTTTTGGAAAACCCTCTTAAAAGTCAGAATGTTGAATTTGTGATTCAACTCCTACCTTGCATTCACAAGGAGAAACTGGGAGAAAGAGCTCCTTTCCTATCAAATGCCTAGCTGAAAGTAAACACAGTGGAAGAATATGTCTTGACTATTACTGGGAGTGTAACTTGTCTTGTGTCTGTATAGTATATAAAAGACTTTCAAATTACTTATGAACTTCTTGCCAAAGTTGCTCTATGCACTGTTGCTGGACATTTATTCTAATGGAGAAAAAGGAGAGTTCAGTATCTTTTTTTCTGTTGTCTTGCTGACATGACAGTTCCTGTCTGTATATTCATATAGAAAAGATAACAGTTTTCAAAAATAAGATGTTCATTATATTTTCCAATATATGACATAACACTATGACAATCTTTTCCTATCTCCAGATAAAATAAACTGACACATATAAAATGTATTTGTACTGTACCTATAAATGATTTTTATTTATCATTCCATTGAAAAATAACATAATGGATGTGTGGTGAATATTGGTTGTTTTATGAGTCCAGAAATTTCTTTTATTAAGATGCATTCTGTAGTTATATAAGAGTAACCTTCCATTCTAGAAGACAAGGGAGCTGTAGAGATTCCTTTCCTATCCTTGTGGAAGTCTGAGTGCAGGCTGAGAAGCTGATCTTGACCAATTGAGTGCATCCAAACAAGATTTCAAGAGATAAGAGAAGCTGAGAAATTGTTAATGGCAGAATCAGTAGCATCAATAGGTACGTAGAGATAGATGTGGCCCTGTGGCAGAGACCTTAAGTATTGGGTCCTGAATTCAGAGCACCAATGTCTTTTGATGTTCAGAGACATTAAGATAGTAGTCAAGATGTTTGCTAGTGACTCTTCATGATGGCCAAATGAGTGCTCATGAGTCCTTATTGGCTTAGCTCTTCGCTTTCTAGCAAATCTGTATTTGTTCCTGTCTATCTCCTTGGTCTCCCAGCTTCCACAGTGTTTATATAGGCTATCTTCATTTTCAATGAAAATGTATCTGAGCCATTTTTAAAAAGACAAAACTCTTATATTCCATAACTTTTATGACACAGATTAATAACATTTCACTATAATCTTTAAATTACTAAAAAATGCACAACATGGTAGTTTGTGCTTTAAGTAGTTTACAGTATAGGTACATAATGTCATTACCATAGAGTCATGATATTAAATAAATAAAAGAAGACGTATGTAAAATTAAGCTAACCAACAGATTAGTAAAGATGTGTTCTTAAGGGAGTCTTTAGAAGACCAACCTTTTATGATGGCTCCATGAGAAAGTCATCCTGGGAGAGTAGTAACAAGAGTATCTATCATAGAGGAAATATGTGGATGGGCAGATAACAAGAACCTGAGAGCACTTCAAAGGAGGAAGTAATGAGATGAGTAAGGTCAACAAGTGAGATTGAAGATTTCATAATATAAGACAATAAAATCCTGTCCAGTGTAGGACAGTAAGTTTTCATAAAAGGGACATTTTCATTATGGCTTTACTTATGACTGAGTACCTTGTATTTGAGTCTACAATAATGTGGTGGTTGGAATGATCAGAGTGCCTGGTGGAATGATCCCTTAAATGAGTAAATGGTGTCACCATAAAGGGCAATTCAACAGGTAGTGAGAAAGGAATAGCACAATTGGGTAGTGCAGTCAATAAAGGGCAGGGAAATTGTTTGAAATCTGGAGGATTTCAATGGTTTGACACAGACAATCTGGTTTCTAGGGTGACCTGTGGTGTTAAGATTGCTTTGCATTTCCCAAAGCTGAAACCCAACTTCAGAGAGAAGCTTTCAGTGTACAAGGTGAGGTGGCCATGGGATGGATGGTCCTGTGGCCAGGGCTGAGTTTCAATAAGAGCCTAGAGATAAAACCTGAATCTAATAAAAGACAGAACTTAAAAAGAGCCCAGAATATTCAGGATCTTTAAGAATTTGTTTTCTAAGCCACCATACCATTTACATCCTGTTAAAAACATAAACACACAGGTTTTAGAATTAAAAAAGAGATTGGGTAAGATTTGGCTTTGCACAAGTTTTTGGAACCTTTTGCATATGATGAGAAATGTATTTTTGGATTCTGAAATTGTGTTCTTTAGTTTACTTTAAATCCCTGTGAATACTCTGTCTGCTCCTGGCCAGCCTTGTTTTCCAATCAGACAGTTGGCCTTTGGCCTTTCCACAGAAGTATCTTTAGAGAGATGTTTGGGCACAAACATTGCTTCTTTTACTTAAAAACCTAGAAACAAGCAAAAAAGCACAGTTTTATAACAAAAAAATAGTTTAGGTGAAAAAAATGAAATCAACATTTTCCAACCACTGGAAAAAATATAGACCCTTATGTAAAGATTTAAAAAGTAGTACTAAAAAAAGGTAGTGTACTAATTATGTAGCTCTTGGAGTAATTTGTGGCACTATGCAGTAATGAGCTCTGGCCATACTCTATTCTAGGAGACAACTCAGTTTATCTAAAATGTTGAGCTAAAGCCTGAAACCAACTGATCAAGTAGGGCACATTTTAGGCATTTCTTCCAAGTTCAGCTTATAAACATTCTATGTGGAGTGTGATCCTCATTAGATTTATTTTAAGTGGCAATAGATATATTTTCTGGAAATGATACTTCTGGTTAGATTCTCATGATAGACACAGACTTATTAATGTAAAAATATTATTTCAGTGTTGGAATATTGCTCATGATTACAGAAAACTGATTAAATAACAAATAAGTATATATTACTCATGCATACTTGTCACTTGAAGGAAATAGAAAACAGTAAATTGAACAATGAACCAATTAATTTGTTAAAAAGAAATATCTTCACTAGTCTTCATGCCAAGGAAGTAATTACTGTGGACACAGCATTGCAGATCCTAACAGCTGTGGGTAATTCTGCATTGTTCCAACTTTCACAGAGAAAGAGAGAGAAAGAGAGAGAGAGAGAGAGAGAGAGAGAGAGAGAGAGAGAGAGAGAGAATAAAATATAAAATCCTACCCAATCACAGAGAAGCATGTGTCAGGGTTAAGCAGGTAACTTATCTCCTGAGTATATTGCAGTGATAATGTTTGTGGTCCATCTACTGATCTACTTTGCCTTGTAGGTAATATGGTAGCTAATTAAAGACATGCTGAGATTAATTAGCTTCAAAATCCTATCCAAATCATAGCGAATATGGAGTAAGTGATATAATATCCCCCTTTTAAGGTGCTATTGGCAGTACATGGTTGCTGAGGGAGAGGATCATTCTTCACTGAGTAAATGCACACCAGTACATATCTGTTGCTCTCAGATGGTCTCATAGGTATGCACATATGGGCAGCTCTAATTAGACTTAAGGGATTACTTAAAAATTAAGTGAAAAATAAAACACAAGCATAAAGTTGAGAGAAGGAGATATGGTGGTTGAAGTTGAAGGAAGATAATGGGAGGTGAATATGGATATTTCATTGTATACATTGAAATTCACAAAAACAAAGAAAAAATCCTTCTGAGTCATGCATAGCATTAAACCATAATAACTTGTAGACTTTAAATAATTTAAGAGGTTGTACCACATCTTCATAAGTTTTGTGGAAGAAAGTGTAACATTATTCCTAGTGGATTACAACAAAATTTATAATAGAATTTTATAAACACTATTATATCAATTCTAACACTTCTACCCACACCCCCAATTTCATTTATTCAGAAATAATACATGTTAGAAATTTAGACTATAACACTAAAAAAAGATCCTCTACTTTAAATGGAAGGAAGATACAATGAAGAATATGTTTATTTTTGAAAAACCCAAATGTAAAAAATTCATTATTGTTCAGATGGGCAAAACAATGACTGGGCTTTCTGTGTTAAAGAAAGTTCTGAGTCTACAAACTATTTGAACTAATGATTTCTTTTTGAGAGGGAGGAGTAGGGAAGAATTCAATCCTCAATAATATTCTATAAATCTAGATAATGTATCAACAACAATTTTTCATTCTACTACTTTATTTTAAAAGAAGAATCCTCAGTGTAGGAGGAGGCTCTTGGCCCTCATATGACTGCTAAACTAGGGCAGGGGACTGATATGTCGGCACACCCCACTCCAGAGGAGTGGGATGGAAGGGTTAGGGGGTAGAGGGTGGGAGGGCAGGACTGGGAGGGGTGGAAAGAGAACACTGTGATAGAGATGTAACCTGAAGTAATAAATAAATATTTTTTTAAAAGGAGAAATAGTGACTAATAAAATTCATCATTTGGCTCTCAAAAAAAAAGAAGAAAAATGCCTATTATTAGTGGCTATCAAACACTTTTTATTAACTTGTGATTCAAGGTAGTGAAAAGACAGGCCTGCATTATTTTTTTACTGAAGGAAGAAATCGTTACACATTGGTGCCAATACTCTAACCAAAGCACAAAAGTTTCTCTCTTTTGATTCAATTTTAATTGTCATTTATCAGCTATTAACTATTCAGTTTCAGTACATGCAGCTACCGCTACGTATTAAGTTAGATCTATATATAGTTTACTTATGCATGATTATTTTATAGATATTATTTAAATCTAAAATTATTCAAAAATAACAAGGAAAGAGCTGTTTTGGAGAATGGGGAAATAGAACTTTCATCCAAATGTACTAGGTAGGTATATGACTGCTTTCCAGTTCTGTGTGTGTGTGTGTGTGTGTGTGTGTGTGTGTGTGCAGCTATTTATTTTATTTTATTTTGTTGTTTACTACTCCAAATTACATCTCCATCACAGTCCCCTCTCTCCACCCCTCCCGATCCCATCCTCCCACCCTCTCCCCTCTCTCCCACCTATTGTACTCCTCCAGAGTGGGTTGCCCCTACTTATCAGCCCCCGTCAGTTCAACAGTCATATGAGCATTAAGAGCTTCCTCTTGCACTGGGGGCCTATATGGCAATTCTATTAGGGCAAAGTGTCCCACTAACAGACAACAAAGTCTATGTTCCTGTTCCTTTTGGTTTGTTGGTTGTAAGATAGTTATCCTGTACTACATGGCTAAAATCCAGTTATAAGTGAATAGATGCCATGTGTGTCCAAAGTATCATTTCAAAGAATGATGAAGAATTAGAATCATGTGACTTGAATTAACAATGCCACACAGGCAGGTGATGAAAAAATTGAAACTTGCCTGGCTGCCCTGTCAAGTGTTGTTATCTTCACTTTACTAAGATTCTATCCTAGTCATGTGCCTTAAAGTCACATTTGTCATAGTTATTATTTGAAAAAAATGATACAGTTGACAATGCACTTGTGTGTGTGTGTGTGTCTCTGTGTGTGATTATCCATTTGTATGGAGTCTTGATGTCAATGCATGGTGTCTTCTACAGTTCCTCTCTTCATCTCATTGCTTGAGATGAGATTTGTCACTGGACCTGTAGTTCATAGTTGGACTGGTCACCCAATGAACTGCAGAGGTTCTTCTATCCCTGCCCCTACCCACCACCACTGAGATTTCAGAAGAGTGTCCATAGATTTTTATTTAGATGTTGAACTCTAAACTCAAGTCCTCAAGCATCCACAGCAGGCACTTTACCAACCATGTCAATTCCTCAGAGTTACAAATTTATTTTTAAGTTGTCAGCAATTTATATGAGGCAATAAAGCCTTGTGGCAAACCTCAAAATTCTTCAGGCTCTTTCTGGCTTGTGCTTTATACCCATTCCATGTTGAATGGCAAGTTCTGCATCATGTCACCTTGATTACTTATGTTGAAGAAGGCTTCCCATCTCTGAGCTTTGTAGTTGCTGAGGGAGGAAAAGTGGAATGCTGCAAATAGCATTTTATGGATTTTGCTCTAAAGTAACACAGGGCACTCTGATAACATTAAACTGCCAGAACCTGGTTCATGGGCTTATAAACTTAAGACAGTAAGGAATGCAGACCTATCATGTTGTAGATAGAGGGAGTAACAACTGTCTAGAAATTGATGTTATTGAGAGAGACACTTTATACATAGCACTGAACTTTGATAAAGGGTGTATTGACCTCACTATGCAGTCACTGAGTAATGAATGTAGATGTTGGGAAATGTCTACATTTTCAAAACAAAAGGCTAAACGAATTTGGTATTTTTACTAGTTAGGGACATGGTGATCCAAGTCCTGGACAGAAACTACTTCAGGGAAGAAAACATTATTTTGGCTCATGGATCCTGAGGATTTTAGTCATACTGCAGGGAACAATATCTTGATATTTGTGGAAGAGAAAGCATGTGGCCAATATTTTTTACAAGGTAATAGATGAGAAAGGAGACAGTGAGTTGAAATAAGGGGCCCGTGTGAGTATAACTTTAAAAACCACCTCCCAAGATCTAGTTCTCCCAATTAGGACTTACCTTCTGAAGGTTCTACCACTCCCCAACATAGTGTCACCAGCAGAGCAACACACATAATGAATATGTCAAATCATAACAGTGTCTGCTTATGCCTATATATTTCTAAAATACATCACAAAGCAAGACTGTAATCGGCAAGTCACAAAATAAGAAACTGGAGTTTAAAACTACATTTAAAAAATATCCATTACTATTTTCAGATAAAATGTCTTCAAAGATATATTTCTTTATTAGATAGTTCTTTTTAATTTGAAATTCATTTACCTATTGCAGTAATGAACTCTATGGGAAAATTGTGCCAAAGAATTTTTTTTCCTCTTTATTTAAAAAATAATGTAGGCTGTGCAACCACTATGGAGGTCAGTCTGGCGATATCTTAGAAAACTTGGTATAGCTCTGCCTCAGGACTCAGCCATACCACTTCCGGGTATACACCCAAATGCCTCTTCACAGAATTATAAGGACGTTTCCTCATCTATGTTTATAGCAGCCTTATTTGTAATAGCTAGAAACTGGAAACAACCCAGATGTCCCTCAACCGAAGAATGGGTTAAAAAACTGTGGTACATCTATACAATGGAATATTATTCAGCTATCAGGAACAATGAAATTATGCAATTTGCAGCCAAATGGATGGAACTAGAAAAGCTCATCCTGAGTGAACTAACCCAGACTCAGAAGGACACATATGGCATCTATTCACTTATAGTAGGGTTTTAGCTATATAGTAGAAGGTATCGATACTACAACTAACACACCAAAGGGAACTTGGACATAGACTTCTTATTTTTAATTTTTATTTTTTATTTATTTTTTATATATTAGTTATTTTTTTATTTTTTAGTCTTTTTTATATATTGTATGCTTATTGGTTTGTTTGTTTAGTAGTTCTCTCTCCCGGGCAACGAAACACTTTTCACTGATGGTACTGCTTCGTAGACCCCCAATGAATGAAGAGGCTCTTGGCCCTCATACAACTATCAACTGAGATGAGGGACTGTTATATAAGGACACCCCACCCCAGAGAAATGGGATGGAAGGGTTAGGAGGTAAAGAAAAAAAATGAAATGTGATGTTTCGGCCTTTTACTACTAATTGTCATAAACTGTTTAGGATAATTAAGAAATGCAAACTAATGGTTATGCAAGCCAGTCATTCTGTTAGGTACTATGACAGCCTATTATAGTTACTTGCTAAGCTAATCAGAAATAAACCTGCTAAGAGACAAGCAACATCTGCTTACCCTAATATAAGAGATAGATAGGGCCTCTTCAAAAACCTCAAGAGATCTTCAGAATATGGCATTCAAAGATGTTTTCGTAACTTTAGATTTTTTTATATCAAGATATATCAACTCCTGACAACACCCCCTATTCTCCCCCAAGTAGAAGATGAGCATCGAAGAATCTCCAGTGGGAGATGATTGAATTATTCTCAAGCCTATCTCTTGGTAGGAAAAGCCCCTTGCTCCAACTGTAGACAGAATGCTGTCCAAAAAGGACAAAACCTGGAAGCAGGTAAGTCAACAGCCTAGCTCTGTCAAGACAGGGTAGGTAAGTTCTTCATAACCCTTGCTCTACAATCAATGTCTGTCAGAGATACGGGGCCAAATGACTGAAGATTGATGCTGTAATGTATGGAGAGAAAATGGGAACTGTCCAGGCAGCCACAGGTATGTCATTTCTTAGTTTGGGAAGCTGCAGGCCCTGTACTTCCTATAAAATCAGATATATTTATCCCTCTCAGGTCTCTGAGGTGGTTGAAGAATAGATATCTAGAGTCTCATAATTTAATTTTGAATTGTTTAGGAGTCAAGAGAGTGTTATAGATCTAAGAAGATACTTTTAAAATTGTGTTGCAAGTTAGTATGAATGTTGAGTTAGATATAGAACTTTAAACTCATGGAGATGTTTAGATAGTAGAATGTAGTAGAATGTTAAAGTCAGGTACCAAATACATATGGACTGGTCATTGGGAATGTACGTTAAGCCATATAACCCTCATAACTGTGGCCTAATTACCTCTGTTGTACTGTATTGTATTTATTATTATAAGAGAAAGAGCTATTTGTTGGACTGAAAGGGGAAACTGTAGGGGGAAATAAGATATACCTTAAACTTAAAAGAAAAAAAAAGGGAAGAGGATGGGGGGTTGAGGGTGGGAGGGTGGGACTGGAGGGGGAATAGGGAGGGGACTGCGATTGAGATGTAACTTGAAGAAATAAAAAATAAATGAAAAAGAAAAAAAGAAAAAAAGAAAAAAAAGAAAAACTACCACTGTTTAGGAGAACTTGAGAAAAGACAAATTACCCAAATTTATAAAAGATACAAAATCCAACTGAAAGTATCAAGGCTATTGTTCAAAACTCGAATTTTTTTTTTGGGGGGGGGTGAAGGATTTAGAGTCACTCAAATTTCAGCTTCATTGCTTAGAATGTAAGTTCTGTGGTAGTTCATTTATTTTCAGATGTATAAGAACAATTACCTGAGTTAATGCTAAATGATAAATTTTAGGCTTTTTTTGTTTTGTTTTTAACATCTCTCTGCATGGCCCTGTTTCTCTGTAGCCTATTTTTTTGTTCATTCTCTGAACTGGGAATGCGCCCTACCCAAGCCAATTTGGAGGTTCATTCTTTTACTCATTTGTGAGATTATTTAATGCTAATAAGTTTTCCAGACACAATACACCTTGCTAGACATTGAAGACTCACAAAGTCAAAGCAGGCAAGAGAGAAGCTAAATGAACATGTAAACTAAATAGCATGTTTAAAAAGAAGCACAGGCAAGATCAGGAGAATAGATGGTACATACCAGGGTAGGCCATTCCCATGGTGTGCTCAGATAAAGCCTGGTAAACAGCTGAGATTGCGTGGAAGGAGATGATCCAGCCCAACAAAGAGTTCAGGAAAAGCCTGGCTGGTCACAGGATGTAGGAGTTGGAATGGCAAAGAGGATGACTCCATGACATGTAGCATCAAAAGGATTTACAGAGCATCAAGCACTCCCACCCCCAGGTGTATTTCTGCCTTGCAGAAAAGCATCATCCTTGGACATGTTGTAACAGTTGCACAGAGAGTTTCATTCATGCTAAATAACAACCTATAAGAGCCCTTTGGCAAATTCCGTATTAAAGTTTAGAATAATCATTTAAGCCTAATTGCCTGAAACATTTTCAAACAAAATAATAATTAAAAAAGAAAACTTGACTCCAATTACCATGGAACGTGTAATCTTACTATATGTCATTAGAGCTAAAACATTCAAGTAAAAATTAATCTATTTGCATTGTATAATTTAATACAAGGGTTAATTGCATTCATTCTTTTTCTGAAGTAAGCGATTAAACAATGTATTCCTTTGACCCAAAATAATAGTCTAGTTTCTTGAACTTAGAGAGTGGTAACAAAATTTGTTGCGTTATCTGGACTGAGATGGACAAATGTCTCACTTACAAACATTTTAAGTTTGATGTCCCTTGAGGAGTTAGTACTTTTACACACTTTGTGAATGGTATGAAAAACTTTCTCTGGAGAAACGAACAGTCCCAGACCATTAAAAAAGAATCTCTGCAGTATATGGCAGTGAAGTGCCAACCATAATCGTGACACACTTGTTTCAAGAAGTGCTGTGAAGTACTGTCTGTGACCTCAGTTGAGTTACGGTTCAACATGCATAAAGTTCAAACTTATAGACATGAACCCACATTAAACACCAGAAGCATTCTGGGCACTGGCTTCATTTGCAGATTAGTGCACATTTGAAAGCACTGGAGGAGGGAATTGCTCCATTACTTTGATTCAGAAGTCACGGTCCCATATTATAGTGATTGATTAGCTAAAAAGATACAGAACAGATTAAGTACCTACATGTCTATCATTTGGAGAATGAATTTCAGATAACTATCAATGATCCAGATGACACAAAATGTGAAACAAGTAGCCAAACAGAACCGAACCATTACAGTAAGAGAATTCCTGTGTATGGCTAGCTAGAAAATAGTATTTCAGAGATCCTTCCTATATTCAAGTTCATCTAGCATGTATTAAATTGATATGTCAAACATTCTTACATTTACATATGTAAAGAAAATGTATGTATGCATATGATAGATATATACATGCATTAAATGAACCCATTTTGGTAAGGCTTTTAGAACAATCTTGTCAATTCTTTATTCCTTACAATTAGCCACTTTCCTCTGTAGTGTTTTCTGGTGGGCAGAAAACACTTCTGGGTGTGAAGGGAAAAGGGCACCAATAAAAAAAGTTTTGGATCCATTTCCCCTAGCTGAGCTGCCTTATATGGCCTCAGCAGGAAAGGGTGCGGTTAGTCTTCCTGCAACTTGATATGCTAGGGCGGGTTGGTACCCAGGTGGTGACCTCCTCTTCTTTGAGAAAAAGGGGAGAGGGAATGGGGGAAGCAGGGTATGAGGGTGGGACTGGGAGGAGAGGAGGGAGGGGAATGTAAAGTGGATGAATAAATTAATGAATTTAAAGAGAGTAATAATAATAAAACAACTCAGAAAGTTTGTTTATATTATGCCTGCTTTCCATGTATTCACTGACTACTCAATATTCCTGCAACTCTTGAAAGCATAATTTCTTTAACTTTTAAACATTTTTTAAGTCATTTGGAAACTAAGATTTGGTGTTTATACAAGCAAATCCTTTAGGCTTCAAGAATTGACAGTGGCAGGACTCTAACTAGCCCTGCATTTATCCTGTAGCCGAAAAGCACACAGGCTTCCCTCTGTCCCCTCTAAGCACGGGGTTACATGACAAAATGTAGGACTTGTGACTCTGAGTCACTGAGAAGTTTTAAAGTCCATTCTAAATCTTTGAAGAAAGGTGTATTTAATATCCAAATGTTGAAAATCATTATCAGGTATGTATAGTTGAGCAGAATATTAAAAGATATTATCATGACTTTCTTCAATTACTCAAGAGAAAGCAATGTTTCCTCATAAACTTATTACATCTAGGATTATCTCAGCTTTCAAATATGGTAAGCAGATGGCTTATAATTAAAGTAGTTTTGTCTGCACAAAACAACCCATCCTGGAATGTCTGTGGCTCCTAAAAGGTCAACCTCCCTTTACTGGTAAGACTTTCGGGTACCCTGTAAACTGTGATATGACTTATATTATTTTGCAAATAAAAAAATTCACTGTTTTTCACAACTACCTATATCTGATTTCCTTACCAAAGCACGAAACAATAATATGTCTTCTGAGTATTCCAAGATGATTTCAGCAATTTTAGAGGACAGCATGAGAGAAGAAAATTAAAATATGTATATTTTCATACTTAGAAGACAATATTTATATTCTGGTATATTTTGTTCTAGCCTTTTTAAGTTAGTTTTTAAAGGAATTCTAAATTGCTTCAACATTGCATAGACAGTTTCTTTTTTTACTTTTATTGTTTTTTTTTTTATTTCTTCAAGTTACATCTCAATCACAATCCCCATCCTACTCCCCCACTCCGGTCCCACCATCTCACCCTCTTCCCCCTCACAGCCCCCATCTGCTTCCTTTTTTTTTTCAAATTTAAGTATATCTTTTTTCCCCCAACAGCTCCCTCTTTCAGTCCAACAAATGGCTCTTTCTCTTGTAACTACAAATACAATACAAAACAACAGAAATAATTAGGCCACAATATGAGAATTATAAGGCTTAGCATACATTCCCAATGTCCAGTCCATATGTATTTGGCACCCGACTTTAACATTCTACTATGTAACCATCTCCATGAGTTTAAAGTTCTTTATCCAACTCAGCTTCCATCCTAACTTGCCTCACCATTTAAAAAATATCTTCTTAGATCCAGAACACCCTCTTAATTCCTAAATAACTCAAAATTTAGCTATGAGGCTATAGCTATCTAGTCTTTAACCACATCAGAGACCTGAGAAGGATAAATTCTGATTATACAGGAAGTGCAGGGCCCAGCAGCTCCTAAAACTAAGAAATGACAGGCAACTGGCTCTTTGGACATTTCCCAATTTCTCTCCATACATTAGAGCATTGATCTTCAGCCATTTGGCACATTTTCTCTGACAGGCATTGATTGTAAAGCAGAAATTATGAAGGACTTGCCACCCCTGTTTTGGCAGAGCTAGGCTGTCGACTTACCTGCTTCCCAGTTTTTTCTTTTTGGACAGCATTCTGTCTACAGTTGAAGCAAGGGATTTTTCTTGCCAAGTGACAGGCTTGCCACTAATTCATCCATCTCCAATTGGAGATTCTTCGATGCTCCTAATCTACTTGGAGTAGAATAGGGAGTGCTGTCAGGAGCTGACATGCACTCAATATCAAAAAAACGTAAGTTAAGAAAACAACTTTGAATGGCATAGGCAGTTTCTTTACATTCTTCACACATATTTTTCTTCATGTTAATACAGTGCATAACCATGGTACAATTACAAAAAACAAAAACAAGGCAAAAAACTCAATCTTGGTGCAGTGTTACTGATTTTACTACAACTTTTCTTTAGAGTCCACTAGGTTTTCTACTATGTTTTCTTCTGCTCCTTGGTCCTCTTCAGGGCCTCATGCTCTATTCACTCATTAGCTCCTTGGTCTCCTCTGATAGGGACTGAGTACTTTGAAGGAGTACCGACATGTAACTTCATATAGCTTTCACAATTTTAGTGATATTGATGCTTTATTACTAGACAATTGTTTGATACCATGCATTTTGACAATCAGCATGTATATAGGATATGTCCTCAGTATATCTTCATGGGCAGTGCATGATGTCAATATATCCAATTATTGCTTTTATTATCCTATATTACTTTGTGGGTAGAAGATATCAGGCCTCTGTACTCCAAAATCCTTGGTTTTTAATTTTGTAAATAATTATTATTTTAGAAGAGGCACATTCTGTTTGTATGCAAGCTTTCATCCACCCGTTTTAATGCTCATCAATCAGTCTTGAATGAAATAACTTTACTATACTTTTCTGATGGTGCTTAATATTCAGCTTTTATTTGCTGATTGGAATTTGTTCTACGAGAGGGTCATCTATTCTCCTTCAGTTATCCTTGAAATGAGCCTACAATATTTTAAATAGATATACTAATATTTTAAAAGTTGATTGATGTGCTGATTAATATTGATTATCAACTTGGTAAGGTTTAGAGACTACTAAAAAGCAGCCACCTTGGAAGTTGTTTTCTTAGGGTCAGCACCCAAAATCCAATATAACTGTGGTTCAAAGGGCCAGGCTCCATCCTGAGCTGGGAACATAACATATTAACATTGCCCATATGGGACTGCTATTTTAGGTGTGAACAATACAAGATGGAGGGTTTCATGGGGTTCTACACACCATGGTTCCAAAGAGAAGCTGAAAACACTCAATGTGTCTTGGCATGGAGGCCCTAGATGTTGTTCAGGTAAAGCTAAGTTGCAACGGAGGCCCCACAACGTTGCAGATATAGGGACTACTGAACATCTGCCTAGGAAAGCTGCAGAAATGGACTGGAATAGTCCAAAGAGAGGGCATGTGTGCTTCCTGTAGCAAAGCTGGAGGCGATGAGTGGCTTTTTTCAATCTAGATAGTTCCATTGTGAGTCCCAGAACCTGATGCAGCTGAAGAATTTGGTGTTGCCATCATGAGTTTTGGTCCTATTTTGTGTCTGCCTTTACTTCTGCTTCTGTGAATAAAAAATGTCCTGACAACAAGAACTCTTGGGGGAAAAGAGTGTTTTGCATACAGTTCCAAGTTACTGTCCATCATCTTGGGATAAGCCAAGGCAGAAATGCAAGCGAGCAGTCACATCATATTCAGTTCATAGCATTCAGTCAAAAGTGAGAATAAATAAACCCTTGTTTGATTGCTTGCTGCTTTGTTCCTTCAGCTTTTGCACATTCGATTTACAGCACAGGCAATACCACCTCTAATATTCAGGGTGGGTCTTCATGGATCATCTGGTAGTCAAGACAATCTTCTATGGACATACCTGCTGGCCAGCTTGATGTAGATATTTCTTTATTGAGATTTTCTTCCCCAGTGATTCTAGTTTGTGACAAATTGTCATTATAATGAGCTAACCATCAAATCTTGGTTGCTTGCTATGCTCTTTCATTATATATTGAAGATTCTAACTTGGTTTTGATATTATAGAGACTCATTTAAGATATTCCCTCTAGTTTCAGATAAAACCTGGACTTTGGTCTTTAAAACAGTGTTGAAATCATTAAAGAGCATGGGGATTTTTAAAGTTGGATTGAACGTATTTTACACTATGGAATGGCCATGAAGACAAAGGGTAGGAAGATATGACATGAAGGTGATGTGTTTGGGTGTCAGGTTCAGAAGGATTAGAATTTTAATTTATTAAATTAATTGAGGTGGAAAAACATACCCTAAATGCTTCTGGTTCCATTCCATATTCTGGAGTCCTGGACTGAACATAAAGGAAACAACAAGTAAAACATAAACATTATTTGCTCTCTGTTTCCTGATTGTAGAAAAACTGTTATCAGATGCCTCAAGAACCTACCATCTAGTCTTCCTTACAATGATAAACTGTACCATCAAACTGTTAGCCAAAACAAAATTTTTCACTCTTATGCAAGTTAGTTTTGTCAGGTATTTTAACACAGCAATTAGAAAGTAACCAACCAATAGAGTCAGAGAAATCTGTTATTACTCAAATATTTATTTATCTCATTATGGTTTATGGATGTTGGTTTTATTCTTTGGACTATAATTTCATCCATCTTTATTTTATAAATTGTTGCACTTTCCAGACTTATCTCTTGAAACACAGTGTGCTCACTAGCTTCCCTTTATTCTAGTGTTTACCACTAAGAACTTTTTCTGTTTGGTTCTTCTGTGATTTTTGACATATTTCCACCTATTTTTTAAAATCATGTTACTTTCTGTTACTGCAAAAAAAAAAACCTATAATTTTTTCATCTTGCTTATTTTCTGTTCTGGCTTTGAAATCAACTATACCTCCAAGAAGCCCTGGTATCATTAGAATGGTGCTACAAATCAAGATCTGTGTTTCCAGAGAGTCACTACTTAAAGTTCCTTACAATCAACAGACTTTGAGAACATATGTCTGTACATTAGCCTGTGCATACTACCCTAAACCTCTCTCCTATCTTGGTTCACAGTAACACTTGTGATTCTAGTGCAACGTCCCTGGCTTTGTTCTGGGCACCTCTCTTTACACATTTGTAGCTTTCGTGTATTTCAGGCATGGAGGAAACCAGTTCTCCTAGTATTCCAGCATATTTTTCATTTCTTAACCCCAGTATGTGAAGAAAATTGTTGCTAAAATATGAATCCATTCCTGTGTGAGGAACAAATTTACTGCATAAAAGACATTATTTGTAATTTGTCTTTTTCAGAGTACTGTTTTTCAAAGTAGGTTAGGTTAGGTTTTTTCTTTTATACCTCCTCCAGTGTTGTAGTATTCATTTGTAATAGTTATATTCATTTTCTATAATTTTGACTCCATTTGGCCTTGTTCCTAAGTCTGAACCTTTTGTAGTTAAATCCCATAATGTATAAATGACTATTTCTAGACTTGAACTCCATGGGTTTTGAATTTGTAGCTTGTGTCCCTCAGCACAATGATAATACAGACTACATATGTACCTTTCATGTCCACCCTCTATAGAAAACTAAGAGTCTGTTGCGCACCCTTGAGCAATCTCAGTAAAACAGCCACAGTAACAATGGCAACAATGTTGCTATAGAAAATATAGAGATATTTTTACAGCTTTACTTGCTTTTCTGCTTCCTCAGCACAGAGGAGGTGTGTTGTGGACATCCAAGTTCAGATGTCTATACTAAGAAAGCCTGAAGAACTGTCTCATCACTCCATATTTTGGCCAGTGAGTTCTTCATGAACAAGAGTCAAGAGGCTTTATAAACTAAAGCTTTATATTCATATTAAATTTTTCACTTCTCTGAGTACTTCTTAAGGCATTTCAAGCAATTAACACTGAAAATACATTTTATTAAACCTCTTTTCTAGAGTTTGTTTCTCCAGGATAGGATCTGGTATGGTGGGGGTAGGGCTCTGCTTTATACACAGCACCCCAAACTACCATATACATAGCTGAAACTGTAGCCATCAGCTAAGTGCTGGGAGGATGAGCCATGGATACGAACCCAGAAAAACTATCTGTTCTGCAGACTAGCTGAGGGAGACATGATTTGCATGGCTTTCAGGCAGTAGGTAGATTGTGGCATCTTTAAAGATGTCTGGGGTCATTTCTTCTACGTTGTGGAGAAATTTTAATCCCTTATGTGAAGTATTGATTCCAGCGGCAGCCATGTCTGCACACACTTCAGGGCCTTTGATGTTTTAACCACACCTCAAACAGCTTGACTTATTGGTTCTTGGAATGTAAAGGAAATAATGAGAGATTTTCTTGATCTGACTTGATTCTGGAGCCAAGTTTTCAGCTTTAAAAGTTTGGAAAGACTAATGAATTTAACTCATTTAAAACTTCAAAACATAAACAAATTGGATACAATAAAGTCCTCTTTGTGCAGGGTAGTAGTGAGTGCATAATTTCCTGCACAAAATTGTTAAGGACAGATGGTAGAGAGAGGAATAAGAATAATGGTATTTGCTCATCTTTTTGTACTAGAGAAAGTATTTAAGATGCTTAAAGTAAACTAGAAATATTCAATTATGGCTTCATACATGGATTCTTATATTATATTAGTGGGAAAGGTTCTCTACTTCTCTTGAAACTCTCTTGTCAGCCAAACATCAAAGACAGAAGATAAACAAGGTACTTAGAAATGGAATAGAAAGAGTTCATTATTCAATCAGTCAGCATTGATTGACCAACCTTCCATCATTACGCATTAAGTGATATTTTTTTTAAATACTTTATTTTTTTTTCTTCAAGTTACATCTCAGTCACAAACCCCTCCCTATTCCCCCTTCCTATCCCGCCCTTCCACCCTCTTCCCCCCAGAAGTTTCCCCTTTCAGTCCAACAGATGGTTCCTTCTCTTATAACAGTAAGTATTATACAAAACAATAGATATAAATATGCCACATTTATGAGAATTAAATGGCCCAGTATACCTTCCCAATGTCCAGTTTATACATATTTGGCCCCTGACTTTAACATTCTACTATCTGACCAACTCCATGAGTTTAAAGGTCTATATGTGACTCAACATTCATACTATCTTGCAACACACTTTTAAGAGAATCTTCTTAGATCTATAACACCCTCTTGATTCCTAAACAATTCAAAATTTAACTATGAGACTCTAGCTGTCTATTCTTCAACCACCTCAGAGACCTGAGAGGGATAAATATATTTGCTTATATAGGAAGTGCAGGGCCTGCAGCTTCCAAAACTAAGAAAGAACATACCAATGACTGCCTGGACAGTTCCCATTTTCTCTCCATACATTCCAGCATCAATCTTCAGACTTTGGGTCCTGTTTCTCTGACAGACAGTTGTTGTAGAGCAGGGATTATGAAGGACTTACCTACCCTGTTTTGGCAGAGTTAGGCTGTCGACTTCCCTGCTACCAAGTTTTGTCCTTTTTGGACAGCAGTCTGCCTGCAGTTGGTGCAAGGGGTTTTTTCATGCCAAGAGAAAGGCTTGCCACTAATTCAACCATCTTACAGTGGAGGTTCTTCGATGCTTATCTTCTACTTGGAGTAGAATAGGGGGTGCTGTCAGGCACT
This sequence comes from Lophiomys imhausi, assembly GCA_907164525.1. NCBI lineage: Eukaryota > Metazoa > Chordata > Mammalia > Rodentia > Muridae > Lophiomys > Lophiomys imhausi. The sequence continues at coordinate 2,921,636 of CAJQZJ010032488.1, forward strand.
GATATGTCTCAATATCAAAAAAAAATCTTGATTTAAGATAACATCTTTGAATGCCATATTCTGCAGATCTCTTGGGGTTTTTGAAGATGCCCTATCCATCTCTTGTATTTAGATAAGCAAATGTTGCTTGTCTCTTAGCAACTTGATTACTGGGTAGTTTAGAGAATATCTGTGATAGACTGTCATAGTACCTAACAAAGTGACATGTTTGCATGACTAGGAGTTTGTTTTAACTATCCTAGACTGTTTTAGACGGTTGGTATCAACAGGTCAGAGCTTCACATTTTATTTTTAAGTATCTCTAGGTATGATACCATTAGGAAGCGTTACCTTTAAATTTGTATCAATATACAAAGATCTATTCAATTGTGGTTAAATATACTCTTAATTATGTATCAATATACCAAGATCAATGCCTATGTAGCCCAATATAATCTTAATATTACGTCCATATGCAAGGGTCAATACCATTGTGGCCAACTATAATCTTAATTTTGTATCAATATACAAAGATCAATACCGATGTAATCCAATACAATCTTATTTTTGCACAATTAACAATGATCAATACCACTTTAGCCAAATAACCTACTAATTTTGTATCAATATACAAAGGTATAAGGGCATATTCAATAATCTGCCCCTTCTTCTTGGACCTTCCTGTGCTATGTCTATATCTCATTTTTCTCAAGCCCATGCACTCCTACATAGGAGAGGAAGAAGGATACAGAAAAGGAAAAGTAGGAATTCCCTGGGGCTAACCTCCAAAACCCATTAAGACAGGACCATTTATCAGCTTGTAGTCTCTTCCCCTACATATCAGAGTTTTCAGTTATCCTTCAAATAACCTAAAAGAAGGGCGGAGAAACACCTTCCCCATCCACTGGGCATGGGACGTCGCTCTCTTAAAGTGACTTCCTGCTGATTTTGGTCATAGTAGACCTGATTGGGGCCCGAACCCAAATGGGAAAAATGATTAAAAATGTTAGTACACTCCTTTTATGTTCAGTCCTTCTGTTCTCAGCTGTTTAGATGACCTAAGGGGTTTGTAGGCAGAAGCTGATCATGCAGGCTTCACTGAGGTTCCTGCCAGGGCATTGTGTAGAGCTGAGCGGTGCCAGTGACATTGGATTGCTGTGGTGGTTGCAGGCCTCCGATGGAGACAGCTATTGAGGAAGTCTGCCAGGCAGAATCAACTGGGTCACTCGTCCTCCTTGGTGCCTGATTCTGCTCTCTGCTGAGGATTCCGCTGTCCAGCCGTCCCCGGGCTCCCCTAATGGACGCTTCGATTCTCCTGGAACGATAAGAACAGAGTCTTGCCCCAATCCCAACCCTAGGACAATTGCCCTCTTTTTTGGGTGGGGGTTGGGGGGGCTAGGTAGTACTTCTCCTGAAGCAAATTTGGCCTTCTGACAACATACAAAGCGTTATCTTTCAATCCGGGTTAAAGAAGAAATCATTCTGTCACCTTGGAGCTAAACCAGCTCTAGTGTATATATTTTGAGATCCCAAAGGACAATCTGCCTGCATTGAGAAGGCCTTTTGTAAGTAGCCTCCAAACCTAGGTCCCTCCAAATCCCATGTGTGTGTCTCTGAACTCTAATTATTGGGATCAGGGACCTGTGTTTCCCATCTGAAGGGATCAAAGATGTGTTCCACCACTCCTGGATCGAAGTCTTTCTCTATTTAGAGTTTGCCCTGCATCAGGCTGACCCTGAGCTCAGGGATCTGCCCGTTTCTGTCTCCAGTGTGCTGGGAGCTGTGACCAAGGGTGTACTCTTCTTGAATGGTGGGACCAAGAGTATGCACCCTCACCACCCCACTCCGTATGACTCCAGAATACATAAGACCACCAACTCTACGCTGCCCCCCCCCGTCTCCGCTGAAGTCAAAGGCATGGGACAATACCACAATTCTCTTGTATTTTACCATAGCTCCATGTCTTCTCTACACCTGGAGGTCTGCAAAACCAGGCCGAATGGCTGTATCCTCTGTTCCATTCACAGTGTTTCAGCCCTGCCCCCTGCCTTTTTTTTTTTT
>CAJQZJ010032488.1:2942589-2994836 GCA_907164525.1 Lophiomys imhausi
GTAGCCACGGCCTTGGATGTATTGTGGCAGGTGGCCCAGATTGGCTGACAAATTATTCAAGGTAGCGGCAGTCTGCACTGAGGCATCCAGGCTTCCAACCCCTTGTTCTTATAAGGGGTGATAGCTGCTTTACATTCCTTTGTACATTGCTCATACACAAGTTGTTTAATTAAGGGCATTGCCAAATCAGGGTCTCCAAATACCCTTCCAGCTGCTTCAACCATTATAGCCACGAAGTCTGAGAAAGGCTCCAGGGGATCTCGAATAACCTTGGTTAGATTGCCATTCACTTCCCCTTTGTTAGGCAATGATTTCCAATCTCTGGTTGTGATTAAATTGATTTGCTCAAACACCTGAGCCGGATACCCAGTTTGTTGTTGAGCATATCGACCTTGCCCAAGAAGCATGTCCACATCCCAGGCTGGGCTTCCTGCTGCACGATTAGCAGCAGCTTGTTCATTAGCAAACTCAATCAAGAAAGCCTTCCAATCTAAATACTGCCCAGAGGACAGGCAGGCACGTGCCAAGCTCATCCAGTCACTAGGAGTCATGCAATAATGACTAAGAGCTTCCACCTGAGCTACAGTGAAAGCAGCATTAATCCCATAAGTGTGGACAGACTCAGCGAGTGCTTTAATTACCTTAACATCGAGAGGTTCATGATAACGATTTCCCCCTCCATCCTGAAAGACAGGGTAGTACAGCTCATGTCTCACTTCCCTCCAGACATTTGGACAGAATGACCACCCACTAGGACCACTCAGAGGGAAGTCTCATTATATGAAGGCGGGGCCAGCACAGGCGGCCCCGGACCTGAGGGCTCTATCCGGGTGCAGTCAGAACTCTTCCTCAAAGATGACTTCTCCATTTTCTTTGTTAACATTTTAAGTTCCTCTTTAGACTCTGAGCTATCCTCTTCCAAAGTATCTTTCCCAGATTTGACCGAGCGCTCCTCTTTTAACTGTTCTAATGCCTTTTTTCCTTTTTCCACTGCCTTGCGATATCTCTGATCTCCTAAACAACTCCTCACCATCTTCCAAATCGGTCTTACTCCATGCTTCAGAGTACCTTGCTCCCAAGCAAAATCCAAGTCCCTGCCTAATTTGTCCCAGCAGGATACCGTAAGATTCCCGGACACCGCAAACCACGGAGCCACGGAGTTGCATTCATTCAAAAATCTCTCTAGGGTAGACTTCTTAAGTTTCAAATTCCTAGCTAAAAGTAGCTCCTGAAGAGCCAGAAAAATTGGATGTGACTGAGACGATGCCATGATTAAAAATTTACTTTCGGTTCGCAATTTCCCATGAAACTTTACCTTTTGTTCGCTATCTCCGCGAAACTTTACCTTTTGTTCGCTATTTCTGCGAAACTTTACCTTTTGTTCGCTATTTCCGCGAAACTTTATTGTCCCAATTTATTCTGAGAACTTCCCAGTGCACTGCCCCTGACTGCAGGAATTCTGAGTCTTTTCTGGTTCCCCATACGGGCCACCACTTGTCGCGTCCCCCTCGACCAGCAAGGACGACGCAACTCGCAAAAGCTCTTCTCAAGCAGTTTATTCAGGTCCCTTGAAAACAGTCTTCCGAATAATGGGGCAGACCCAACCCACAGGCTAAATACTATATGAACAGCCAGTCAAGTAAAGCCATGTGGTGCTATCTTACAGGCCCACGTATGCGGAAGCAAGCCAGATCAGCGGTCCCAACCAAACATGGACCTGTTCACCACCGAGAGCACTTACCATCGGGCTGGTGGAAGGCGGAAACCGGCGCCATCTTTAGGGCGCGGCACGTCGCAGCTCTCTACATAAACATGGTATATTTAGGAGCATGAGAGATGTGTCCTTTAGGATGCTTTTGACTACAATAGAAAACACAATTCTAAATGAATCAATTATAACTCAAAGTCCAGAGCAGAAAAATTACAAATTTGATTGACTCACTGGTTGAATGATTGATGTTACCAAGGGCCAAATGTTATTTTGTTGGTGGTAGTTGGTTTTGCTTCCCATATTACCAAACTGCCAAGACCTTGAATTAATAACTTTCATATCCATGTATATGACTGCTGTACCCTGAAGAAGGTTGAACCAACAAATCATGAGACTACCAAAGGGTGCTAAAGGACTAGTATTTTGACATTAAACTGAGTCATGGCCCCACACAAGATCATTGAATTGAATGTGGAAGATAGAAAGACAACAGAAAAATTAACTAAAAATCAAGCATGTCATTAATCAGAATTGTCTCACTGTTACATCATTTGACTTCATTGCAGCCTTGCTTCTGAACCCAAAATAGTTTTTGTACTGAGCATGTCCACACACCTGACAGTACCAACAAACATTCCTGAAACACTTCAACTCAGACCAAAGACCATTTTTTTTTATCTTAGGAACTGTAGTGTTTTAACTGTATATTGTCTTCTGCTATTATAGTTACATAATTATTAAATCTCAGAAAACAGAAGATGTTTCATTTTTTCCTGCCATCATTCCTCAGCATGTAAGTATTTATTAAACAATCATCAGAAAGGGAAAGATATGACATGAATTTGTTCAACAGCATCAAGATTTCATCCAACAGGTGAAAAGAAGTTCAAGCTCCTGGAAGCAATGTGGACTCAGGATGGAACAATTACATAAATACCAATTGTTTTTAGGTCCTAAAGTTCAGCAGAAATATTTTTATGTGTGAATAAAAATTTACATTTATAAGACACAAATTGCCATCACACTCTTTTGGAGTTTTAAAATTTGCACTTACATAAAGACTCCAAATTTTCACTACTTAGGAAAGAAAAGTATGCAGTGGGAAACTGAGAGGCATCTCATTCTCTCTGTCCTTTTTCCTTAATGTCTATCAATGAGTTCTCCATAGCAGAATAGAATCTTTTCAAATATTAGAATCATACCAGAATTTGACTTGCCTGGATTTTAGACATTCTTGGCAGCTTGAATAAATTATCAAGCCGAGATCACCCTTCTTTGGCTATTCTGACTGTGGTTACTATTTTAAAGGAGATTGATTTTCTTGATCACAATGAAGTACCCATTTGGGGGTGTACTTCAGTGCTGAGCTATATGCTGCTTTTAAGCAGGTTCTAGGGTGATCCTACTCAGGTTCCTGTGTTTGAATAACAAACCCTTTATTGACCAGGTTATCTCCACATCCCCTTACATCAACTTTTTATGTTTACAAAATAAGCTTTTGGAAGCTGAGCACTAAAAGATTGATTTAGTTGTTCATTTTGCAAAATTCTATAAAGAGGCTACAATTGGTCTATCAGTTTTCTAAGTTCTACAGATACAGAAGTCAATAAATGTGCCCTCAACTGGTGACTACCTAACTCTTAGTGGAAGAAAAATATGTGAAGATTTAGTGTATCTAGTGGTGACAAGTGTTGTGGAAGAAACTTTTCAGAGATTTAGGAAATTTAAGTATTGTCATCTCATATTTGTGTTTTTGATGCAATATTGTTTTATTCTTAAAAGACAAAAGGAAAAAAAATAATTATATATGTTCGTGGTATTTGTTTCTTCTGTTGAAGTAACTGCCTCTTTGGCTTATTAGAAATGAGCATGTTTGATGCAGACTGGATAAAACTGTAGCCAAATGTTCTTCAAAACAAGTTGACTTAATATTTTCCTGATACTGCATCAATCAGCTACAGATGACGTTCCCCTTGAATACCAAGACTAATGTACAAAGATGTTTATTTTCCGTTTTCCCTGCAGTGGGAAAGTTGTTAAAGAATTCAATATTCTCAGTTTTAATCTGAGATGGTTATAATTAATAGATTAAATATTTTGTGAGGTGAACTGTGGGGATTCCATTAGCTCAATATTTTGAACTTCCATGTGGTCTGTGGTTTGATTTTTTTTTAAATAGTGTTTACTTTGTCATTAAATTATGAAAGCTTTTAATACCATACATTTAAAAAAATAACATTTCTTAGGTACTTATTTTGGTACCTAGGCATTCTCAGTTTATATATATCAAAGTTATTTGACAGATCCTGTTACATTTCAAAATGTATTCACTTAGTTCCATCTTTATTTTGCAAGACTGTCCTTTCATGCTCATCATTGGTGAACATAGTTCAGTTATTTGTTCAGAGTGTGATTAACTATAGAAGTAAACAAAAATAAGAACTAGGATTTCTCAAGTAATGTGGTTGGAGTTTAATCAATCCCCTTTGGGGTGTGTGTGTGGGGGGATGTGTGTGTGTGTGTGTGTGTGTGTGTGTGTGTGTGTGTGATTTTGGTGATAATCCTTTGGTAAAATTAGAAGTATTATTCTGCATTACTCTGCAGAAAGTCTAAATCCATAACATATACCATATAGTAGTTTTATATGTGAGATAAGGCTCACCAATAGCAACTTTGCATATGAGACTGTTGGCACATAACTGATGAATGAAAAGCTCACGAGACTGATCATTAAACATCATGTCTGTATGGGATTAGACATAGTATGGGGATTCTTAGGGTCTGCCTCAGAAGTACAATCATTTTTATGCACAAACACTGACTTCCAAGTGTCATTTTTGGTACCAAGAAACCTTGTTCTTACCCAATGAGCTATGCACTGATTCACTATCTCTTGCCCACTGTGACAAAATCTCTGAGATAATCAGTCAACTTAAGAGAAAGACATGTTTACTTCAGTAGATGGTTTCAGAGGTTTTGATCCATGATCACTTGGCTCCATTGCTTTGGGTCATGTGGCAAGGCAGAGGACCATGGTAGGAACACTTGGTAAAGAACGCTGGGTGTGTCATGGTGGCCAGGAAGTAAACAGCCAGGAAAATGATGTTAAAGTCTTTATTTTTGTGCCCATTGTTGACATTTCTACCTATATATGTGTGTTCCTCCATGTCTAGTCTTCCCTATGCTTGTATTCACATTATGGATGTTTAGTCATTTCCTATTGCTCATAATCTTCCTTGTATTCTGGCATCTGCAATCCTCCTCCACAGAGATGAGTGTGTTAATGAGGTTTCCATGCATTCTTTTGCAACATTTTCTGGAGAGGACCTGTGTCATATGCAAGTCAGCATGTCACAGTACCACAGTTACATGGCTAAAATAAAGGTTCAGGAAATCTGCCCTTAGCTCTGATGTTATTTCCTGAAATTTATTACCGTCTTCATTGTTAAAAGGTACTGACTTTCGGTGCTATTCTGCTAAAGAATGAAATCAAATGATAAAAGAAAGTCTTGTAAGCTATAATTTCACATTTTTCAGTGACACACACACACAAATGTGAAGTGCATGAAAAAGAACAATCTTCCTTTATGTCACTTTGATGACTATTGTAATTAAAAATACTTTTTGAATATTTCATATTGATATGGTTTAATTAAGAAACGAAGCCTCATGGTTTACAGTTAAGAGTAGGCTAAATAGAGAGAATTGTCACTTGGGCCAATGGCCACTCCAGGTCCTTCAGGACTCACCCTTTCTCTTTTGTGTGGGGTGGGGGGCACATTACACTTTTGTTTCATATTCAAAATACATGTAAAATTAGGAACTTAACTGCATGTATTACTGCTCTTGTGATTTTTCTGACAGTACGTCTTTTGACCTAAGTATACTGGCAGCATTTTCTGGAATGTATCTTGATTGGATTTTTGAAGCATACTATATATTCTATTTCAAAAATTAAGAAAATTGACACATTTAACCACAAAAAAAAAATGTAGAGTTTGTGAAGTTCTCGTCTATCAATTTTATAAAACCTTGGACAGAATGAATGGAAGGTCCCAAACAAGGTTCAGAGCTAGACTGTGGAGTGCTGCTCCAAGTGACCAGGTTCTTTGTGTTTTGCTCCTTTAATTTAGAAGGTTGAACTCTCACAGCAGGCTTCATACTGAAGGACTGCAGGCCAACAAGTAGTTTCTATTTAGATAACTGGTTAATTGTCTGGTGCGTTAAAACCTGAAAGTGGGAGGCTAGAGGATGTTGAAGATATCCGTTTTAGACTTTACCCATTTCTGGAGTCTTTAGGGCTTGTTGTTGCTGCTGTAATGCTTTTCTGTCCATTTTGAGCTACTTCATGTTGCCTTTTCACATGCAATTAAATGAATCCCAAGCAGTATCTCTCAGGTATAACCACTGGCAAAAGAAAGCATGTACTGACTGCCAGTATTTTGTTCATACTTAGAAAAAGTATAACTATAGATTCTAAGAGGAGCATGAGATGTTAATGTTGTCACCTTGGTGAGATCTAGAATCTTCTGTCAGATGTGTGTCTCAGCATGCCAGTCTGATTTAACTGAGATAGGGAGACCTGCCCACAATGGGTGATCCACTCCCTAGCCTTATAAAAGAAGAGAAGGAAGAGCATCAGCGTGAGTTAGTAGTTCTGTGCTTCCTGATTGTGAAAGCCATGGGATTACCTGCTGTGGGATATTTGACCACATTTTGAATGGAAGACTGTGACCTGGAAAAATCTGTCTCTAACTGTGGTATGGTTCAGCCTTTATTCCTACAACTTTTTATTTACTGCAAACAAGTACTTGCGGTGTGGCTCTCTCCTAGCACGCAACTTTAATTCAACAGCTAAGTCAACCATACATAGATCAAGAGGCAGAGCAAGTAACCAGGTGACAGGCAGTGAACAAAAGTAAACAGACAGGAGCCACATTGAGGAGGAAGGTATTTAAGACAGCCTGGAGAAGGAGAAAGGTCAAGGGAGTAGGAAAGTCAGTTGGGTGCTTTCTCTGCCTCGAAGAGCTGGCAGGTTTTCACCCCAGAATTTGGCTACTGAATCTTCATTAGTAAAATTGAATGATGGGGTTTTTGTTTAAAAAATAACAACTGTCTGCTTCAAGTTCCTACCACATTGACTTTTCTGCCATGATGGACTATATGCGAAAAATATGAACCACAATAAATTCTTTCTCATTCACATTGCTTTGTCTGAATATTTTGTCATGATGACATGAAAAGAAACTCAGGCAATAGCTCTAAGAGTAAATGGGAAAGGTGGGATTCTGTACTGAGTCTTCTAAGATTAACATGACTGATTAGCTTCTGCAGGGAGTTAGATTAATTAAATTAGATTTAGAAAATATTTAGGGGTGTCTGATACAGTTTCTTAATTAGGGGCATGAAGATCAACTTGGCTGTGGCAATTAGCTTATCAGTTTGTGGAAAAACAGGGATGAAGTCAGGTGAAAACAGGAAACAAACAGGAGACTTAATGGACTGAAAAACAAGATTGAAGCCAGGAAAAACAGGAAAGACTTAATGGACTAAGAAACAAAGTATCTGGCCTGACATTGTTTTCAGCTGCTAAGTGGGGGGAGCCCAAGTTAAGCTGAAACAGGTGGAACAAGGTGAGATTCTATTTAAGGATGGAGACAGAGACCCCCCAGGATAGAGAGCTCCTGAGAGTCCTGCTGGAGAAAGTGCTGGTGAACTGATGGCCAGATCTCCCTGAGGCAGAAAGAAGCTGGTGAGCAGAGAAAGCCTCAGCAAGTCAGCAAAAGGCCAAGGACTAAACCCTGTGGCTCAGCTTTTGCCTAGAGGGGTTTGATCTGTCCAAACAGTGGCCTAAACAAAACTGTAGCTAGCTTTAAGGACCGAGGCAGAGCGACAGATTTGCTGATGCGAAGGAAATAGGTTGGCCTACAGACAGCTGAGGTCTCCCAGAGAGAAGAAAGCCTCAAGCCTTATTTAAGGTGAGACTGCTATAGCCAATTTTCCCTGAGGAATCTACATCTGAGATATTCCAGAAAAAAGACTGCTAAGTGCATTAAAGGGTCTACTACAGAAACTGTTCCTGATGACTGAGGACCTGCCCCAGAGTCTGTATCCTTTTAAAAGGTTAGGAAAATAGTTGTAGTAATTATCAATAGTTTTAGTGGTTAGGTTAAAGGGGTTGTAAGAATTTATAGGGTTAATAGTTTAAAAATTGTTGGTATTTGTTATAAGTGAATAGTTATCAATAAATAAATACTTATTAAAAAAGTTCAGTTACAAGCTTCCTTGGCAGTGGCTGTGGCAACCCTCCCTAGGACTGTTCCATCCTTCTGCAAATTAAGATTATTTATGAAAGTTGCCCTGTTTTCTGTCCTAGTTTTTGCTACCTTGGATATAAGGAAAATGAAAAAGAATTTATGAATAGAAAAACAAATAGAAAAGTTTTAAAATGTGGAGGCTTGAAGAAGAAAGGGAACAAATACCAAAAATGTCATAGTTATAGAAAAGACATTAAAAGTAGTAGAATCATAAAAAAGGAAAATTTGTGAAAATAGCTGTGGAAGATGTGCTACTGACTGAGGGGGGAAGATATGCAGGGATGATATTGCACTTTTGACCTACTTCAAGGGAAAGGGGTTACTCTTAAATGGCTCTTCTCTACAGTTGTTCAAAGCCTGTCTGTTCTAATACAGCAATCTCTGTACAATGCATATCCAATAATTGCTGAGTGTTAGAATCATTTGGAAATGCTTGCCAGTCTAGATATACAGACTCCCAGTCAGACCACGTATAATAGGTCCCAGAAATGATTTAGCACTGGAGTTCCTAAAGACTGCCCGATGGAGTTGCAATCTCCATTTTCTGTCTCCTGTGACCAAAGCCACGTAACAAAGTTCTCTTGATTTTCTATTTTTCCCCTCAAATTTCCTTGGCATTATCTTTTTTTTCTATTTCTGTGAATTTGGAAGAGAATTATCTTATAGTCTTACAAGGTACTGTTTCTCTGCTTCCTCCAGATGCAATTATGTAAGTGTTCCTACATAAACTAAACCTCTTGTCAATATTTTCTCATTCCAACTTCTTTCATTAGCCTAATAACTATTCAAACAGCTTCCAGTGAAGAAAACATTTTCCTTGCTCTACTTCCTCTGCAGGTACCTATTACATTTCCTCTTTATCTTCATCACTAGATCCACTATTCCTTCATTGATACATGTGGATTTTACAATTTACCTTTCAGCTGAGTCTCATTTCCAACATCAATGCCTCAAAGCACTTAGAATCCTGGTGCCTACATGTTATGACTCACCTCAGTTCTCATCCAGTGCAGTCTTCTTGCAGCACATGACAACATTGAAATGTTGTCTCTCAGTGCTTTACACTGTCTCTTTTTCCTTTGGCGATGATGTTCCCTCTTACCACCATGTGTCCCTAAAGTCCAAAATCACACCCCTATTTCAAAGCTTATTTCACCCATTTCTGAAAATTTCTCCACAGTAATGGCTCTTCTCCCACACAAATAAATGCTTAGAAACATTTATATACAGTATTACAATATAGGTTTAAAAATTTTAATATAAAGAATCAACAGGCCTGGAGAAAATATTTGGATAGTAAGAGTTATAAAAGCTGAAGGGGACATGTTCTGTTTCTGTATGTTTAAGGGGGCAGTGTTCAGTTTCTGTATGTCTAGCTTAAGCAAATGACCTGTGATCAAAAAATAATAATAATAAAACAAAAACAAAACAAAAAAAATAAACAACACCCCCCTCCAAAACCCAACCAACCTAACAACAACAACAAAAACTCACAAGGGAATAATAGATGAAAATCAATCCCCTGTAGGCATGTTGTATGAATTCTGCCTGTGTGCTATTCACATGGATTCCTATATGAGACATTTTTGTTGCATCATGAAATTAGATCTAGTTTTCTATTCAAAGCATTCAAAGTGAGAGGAAGTTAGGAAGAGAAGCCTACAGACACCAATATTTGAAAATCAAAGAGATAAGACTTATAGACTAGAAAAAATCAAATTTTTTGAAATATTTGATCATATCAATAGAATATAACTGGTATTTATTCTGAATACAAAGTAGGGCACTATATTATAAAGGAAATTAAAACAATCTTGCATGGGTGCATGGGCTGAGTTCATGAATTCATTCTAGTCATCTGCCAGCAATGTTGTGGAGATGCTACCTTGTGGCCCTGCCTGTGACATGAAAGTTTTGCCTGTGACACTGCTTTCTACTTCTTCCAGTGGAAGTGGGTATGATCAAATATTTGATTGCTTTTAGAGTGATACTTGTGCCTAAGAAAACCTGAGGATGGTGAATTCCTGAAGTATGGAATATTGGTTTATATTATGGTCCCATGCATGCTAGAAAACAATTTCAAGCTACCAAGAACTATTAATGGAATGAAATTAAGGGGTCAGATAAATGGCTTCATGGGTAAAGATGCGTACCATCAAGCTTGATGACCTGAGGTTAACCCCCAGAACCTCGGGAAAGGAGAGATCTGACTTCCACAAATTGTCCTCTAATCTCAACACACTTACCATGGCTCATGTATGCGCGCACACACACACACACACACACACACACACACACACACAGAGAGAGCATTTAAGAAGGTAAGGTAGGTGGAATGAAATGAACTTTGATGTGAGTACATCTTTGCAGTTATTCACACTACCACCATCATCACCATCTCTAGTGGTTCTAGAAAGAGCATGGTTGTTCCAGGCGTTCTGTTAAATGCCTCAGGCTTTATAACAATACTATTATGATCACTTGAAAAGGAATCTGTCGCAGTTTAGAATTAGCTCCCTCAGATCATGTAAGTTATTAAATTATGAGATGACCCTCATCTGTAAATAAAATCCTGGAGCTCCTAAATACCACAACTATAAAAATCTACTTTTTTTAATATTCAGTTTTTGATTTTTTTGATATTTTTTCCTTTATTTTTTATTTCTTCAAGTTACATCCGAATCGCAGTCCCCTCCCTATTCCCCCTCCAGTCCCACCCTCCCACCCTCAACTCCCCATCCTCTTCCCTTTTTTTTTCTTTTAACTTTAAGGTATATCTTATTTCCCCCTACAGTTTCTCCTTTCAGTCCAACAAATGGCTCTTTCTCTTATAAAAATAAATACAATGCAAAACAACAGAGGTAATTAGGCCATAGTTATGAGAGTTATATGGCTTAACGTACATTCCCAATGTCCAGTCCATATGTATTTGGTACCTGACTTTAACATTCTACTATCTAACCATCTCCATGAGTTTAAAGTTCTATATCTAACTCAACATTCATACTAACTTGCAACACAATTTTAAAAGTATCTTCTTAGATCTATAACACTCTCTTGACTCCTAAACAACTCAAAATTTAGTTATGAGACTCTAGCTATCTGTTCTTCAACCACCTCAGAGACCTGAGAGGGATAAATATATCTGATTTTATAGGAAGTACAGGGCCTGCAGCTGCCCAAACTAAGAAATGACATACCAGTGGCTGCCTGGACAGTTCCCATTTTCTCTCCATACATTACAGCATCAATCTTCAGTCGTTTGGCCCTGTTTCTCTGACAGACATTGATTGTAGAGCAGGGGTTATGAAGGACTTACCTACCCTGTCTTGGCAGAGCTAGGCTGTTGACTTACCTGCTTCCAGGTTTTGTCCTTTTTGGACAGCATTCTGTCTACAGTTGGAGCAAGGGGGTTTTCCTACAAAGAGATAGGCTTGCGACTAATTCAATCATCTCCCACTGGAGATTCTTCGATTCTCATCTTCTACTTGGAGGAGAATAGGGGGTGCTGTCAGGAGTTGACATGTCTTGATATAAAAAATCTAAAGTTACGAAAACATCTTTGAATGCCATATTCTGCAGATCTCTTGGGGTTTTTGAAGAGGCCCTATCTATCTCTTATATTAGGGTAAGCAGATGTTGCTTGTCTCTTAGCAGGTTTATTTCTGATTAGCATAGCAAGTAACTATAATATGCTGTCATAGTACCTAACAGAATGACTGGCTTGCATAACCATTAGTTTGCATTTCTTAATTATCCTAAACAGTTTATGACAATTAGCAGCAAAAGGCCGAAACATCACATTTCATTTTTTTTCTTTACCTCCTAACCCTTCCATCCCATTTCTCTGGGGTGGGGTGTCCTTATATAACAGTCCCACATCTCAGTTGAGAGGTCATATAAGGGCCAAGAGCCTCTTCATTCATTGGGGATCTACGAAGCAGTACCATCAGTGAAAAGTGTTTTGTTGCCCGGGAGAGAGAACTACTAAACAAACAAACCAATAAGCAGACAATAGATAAAAAAGACTAAAAAAGAGAAAAAAATATAGCTAATATATAAAAAATAAATAAAAAATAAGAAATCTATGTCCAAGTTCCCTTTGGTGTGTTAGTTGTAGTATCGATACCTTCTACTATATAGCTAAAATCCTACTATAAGTGAATAGATGCCATATGTGTTCTTCTGAGTCTGGGTTAGTTCACTCAGGATGAGCTATTCTAGTTCCATCCATTTGGCTGCAAATTGCATAATTTCATTGTTCCTGATAGCTGAATAATATATCATTGTGTAGATGTACCACAGTTTTTTAACCCATTCTTCGGTTGAGGGACATCTGGGTTGTTTCCAGTTTCTAGCTATTACAAATAAGGCTGCTATAAACATAGATGAGGAAACTTCCTTATGATTCCGTGAAGAGGCATTTGGGTGTATACCCAGAAGTGGTATGGCTGGGTCCTGAGGCAGAGCTATTCCAAGTTTTCTAAGATATCGCCAGACTGACCTCCATAGTGGTTGCACAAGCCTGCATTCCCACCAGCAATGGAGTAGGGTACCCCTTTCTCCACACCCTCGCCAGCATGTGCTGTCATTTGAGCTTTTGATCTTAGCCATTCTGACTGGTGTGAGATGGAATCTCAGAGTCAACTTGAGTTGCATTTCTCTGATGATTAAGCATGTTGAGCATTTCTTCAAGTGTCTCTCAGCCATTAGGGATTACTCCTTTGTGAATTTTCTATTTAGCTCTGTCCCCCATTTTTTGATTGGATTATTTGGTTTCTTGGCATTTAATTTCTTGAGCTCTTTGCAGATTGTGGATATTAGCCCTCTGTCAGATAGGGGGTTGGTGAAGATTTTCTCCCAGTCTGTAGGCTGCCGTTTTGTTCGAATGACAGTGTCTTTTGCCTTACAGAAGCTTTTCAGTTTCATGAGGTCCCATTTATTGATTGTTGATCTCAAGTCCTGAGCTGTTGGTGTTCTGTTCAGGAAGTTGTCGCCTGTGCCAATTAGTTCGAGGGTTTCTCCCACTTTTTCTTCTAGTTGAATTAGTGTGACCGGCCTTATGTTAAGGTCTTTGATCCACTTAACTTAAGTTTTGTACAAGGTGATAAGTATGGGTCTAATTTCATTCTTTTACAAATGGACATCCAGTTGGACCAGCACCATTTGTTGAAGATGCTGTCCTTCTTCCATTGTGCCGTTTTGGCTTCTTTGTCAAAAATTAGGTGGCCATAAGTGTGTGGGTCTATTTCTGGATCTTCAATTCGATTCCATTGATCTACTGGTCTGTTTCTATACTAATACCATGCTGTTTTTACAACTATTGCTCTGTAGTACAGCTTGAAATCTGGGATGGTAATACCTCCAGATGTTTTTTTATAATCCACTTTTAAAGACATAACCAACTCTAAAATGTTATAAAACTCTTAAAGCAAACCAGCACTTATCAGCTGGGTAGGTTTTAATCTCCATCTGTTCAACTGCTCAAGTTAACTGGTACCTAAAGCATGCTGTTGTATAACCTGGCTTTTATTCCCTTGTGGCCATAACTAAACAAGTGTTTAACTTATTTAGTTTAGCCATTTTGTATTTGTTTTTTTGTTTGATCTAGTTATACATACTATTTTACTTATGTGATTTAACTAAATATTATATGAATTCATGATGCAAAAGTGTTAAAAGAAAAATAATAAACAAATAAATTTTAAAGTATCTTTTTAAAAAAATGTTTCAATTTATAAACTACTCTTATTAGGTAAGGATAAGACATTAACAAACTGTTAAAAACTTTCTCTGTTTCTCAGATTGTTTTTCAAGTATCTAAATCATTCAACTTTCCAAAAACCTAGAGTGGAAACTCAACATTGCATTATGATGTGGCTTATTATAAATGAAGGTTAAAGGTAGGCAGTTCACTGAGCAAGTGTATTCTTGAAGAAACTGTCCTGGTACTACAGCAAATGAGCACACTCAATACTTTTATATTCCAAATTTAAATAAAATATTTAGACTATATATGCATCATTTAAAGTAACTTACAGCTCTAACCAACTGTTTCTGTTGATCTGCCTATTTGTTCCCTGCAGTCTGATAATAAACTTTCCACCAAACCACCAGTGTGGTACTTTTTACAATGTAGTGTGTTTTCTAGTGCATGTTTCTTTTTGCCAGCTTATTAATTCTTTGATTACAGTGTTAGTGACCGCTTAATCTTTATTTAGTTTGAGGTATATTTTAGTTCTCATACTTTAGCGGGAACAAATCTAACAATTTCCAACAGCCTGAAAAAAATTAGTGTGTAACGTGGATGCAGGTAAGCCTAGGCACTAAGCACCCATTCTCCGTCTTCCTTGAGCATGGTCAGAAATATCAGAGTCACAGCTTTCCCTTCTCTTTTTTTTTAATTGTTTAGCATTATTTATTATTATTATTATTATTATTAAATATCATTTCCAAAGCACTGTTATATTTTGAGAGCAATACATAGGCACCTATGAGCTCTGGTTTAATAAGTGTAGGCAAGATGAAAATTCACAAAATCATATAAAATAACATTATTTCATTTGATAATTACTTTTCTGAGTAAATAGTTCATCCACAACCTTTTCATTGATAGGAAGATTTGATTTGATTTTTCCTACGAAGTATATTTTCATTAGAAAATTAAATATCAATTGCACAAAACTAAGGACAACACAAAAGGATAAATGTATATTTTAATTTTTAGCTATTCAAAATAATTGTTAATCAATAACCATATCATTGAGTTGTTTCCTTAATTGGACTTGTGGATGTTCCTTATTTTCTTTTTTTTAATAATTTATTTTTTATTTCTTCAAGTTACATCTCAGTCACAATCCCCTCCCTACTCCCCTCTCCAGTCCCACCCTTCCACCCTCTTCCCCCTCAACCCCCCATCCTCTTCCCTTTTTTTATTTTATTTTTTTTTTAGTTTAAGGTATATCTTTTTTTCCCCCAAAACAGCTCTCCCTTTCAGTCCAACAAATGGTTCTTTCTCTTATAACTATAAATACAATACAAAACAACAGAAATAAATAGGCTACAACTATATGGCTTAGCATACATTCCCAATGTCTAGTCCATATGTATTTGGCACCTGACTTTAACATTCTACTATCTAACCATCTCCATGAGTTTAAAGTTCTATATTTAACTCAGCTTTCATACTAACTTGCCTCACAATTTTAAAAATATCTTCTTAGATCCAGAACACCCTCTTGATTCCTAAACAACTCAAAATTTAACTATGAGACTCTAGCTATCTATTCTTCAACCACTTCAGAGACCTGAGAGGGATAAATACATCTGATTATAAAGGAAGTGCAGGGCCTGCAGCTTCCAAAACTAAGAAATGACATACCAGTGGCTGCCTGGACAGTTCCCATTTTCTCTCCATACATTACAGCATCAATCTTCAGCCTTTTGGCCCCGTTTCTCTGACAGACATTGATTGTAGAGCAGGAATTATGAAGGACTTGCCTACCCTGTCTTGGCAGAGCTAGGCTGTCGACTTACCTGCTTCCAAGTTTTGTCCTTTTTGAACAGCAGTCTGTCTACAGTTGAAGCAAGGGTTTTTTCTTGCCAAGAGAAAGGCTTACCACCAAAATTTTGTTATTTAGGGGAAGAGACTACAAGCTGTTAAATGGTCTTATTAAATGGGTTTTGGATGTTAGACCCAGGGACTTCTCTCTTTTTCTTTTCTGTATCCTTCTTTCTCTCCTATGTAGGAGTGAACAGACTTGAGAAAAAATGGGACATAGACATAGTATAGGAAAGATCAAGAAAAAAGGACAGATTATTGAATATGGCCTTATACCTTTGTATATTGATACAAAATTATTATTATATTTGGCCACAATGGTATTGACCCTTGTATATTGATGCAAAATTAAGATTGTATTGGGCTACATATGTATTGATCTTTGTATATTGATGCAAAATTAAGATTATATTTGGCCACATTGGTATTGATCTTTGTATATTGATAAAAAATTAAGGGTAACGCTTCTTAAAGGTATTGTACCTAGTAATGCGTAAAAATGAAATGTAAAGTTTTGGCCTTTTGCTACCAACTGTCATAAACTGTTTAGGATAATTAAGAAATGGAAACTAATAGTCATGCAAGCATGTCATTTTGTTAGTTACTATGACAGTCTATCACAGTTATTTTCTAAGCTACTCAGAAATCAAGTTGCTAAGAGACAAGCAATATTTGCTTATCTAAATATAAGAGATAGATAGGGCCTCTTCAAAAACCTCAAGAGATCTGCAGAATATGGCATTCAAAGATGTTTTCTTAACTTAAGATTTTTTGATATCAAGACATGTCAGCTCCTGACAGCACCCTCTATTCTACTCCTTCTCCTTCTAAACAATATGCTCCTTAAATTGAAGCAGTAAATAACTGACTTTATGTGAAGCATTTCCATTTATAATTTTTGTTATGATACATAGACAATTGTAGTAAGGACATACTAGACATTAGTTAAGTATTTTATATCACACACGATTTCCATAGTGAGCATCAAGAGCAGGAACTACTACTCTCATAATATGGATGAGAAAATCAAAATTCCAAGGAAAGGAGGACTGTGTTAAATAGAAAACAAAGATCTAATTTCAAATTCCATGACAGCGTATGCATTGTGTCAACAAACTAAAACTCAGTGACATGGAAACAACAAAATCTTGTCCATGTGTTTATTTCACTCCAGTTTGATTTGTTTTAATTATTTATAAAGTTGTTAGACAGTAGACATACTTTATTCATGATATATTTCAGCTTGAAATTATGTTACTATATGTGGATGGAAATACAGATTTGGTGTTGTCTACACATAAAAAGAATTTTGAGGGAATATTTTTTGCACAATCTGCTTGCTTGCTTTGTTATGTGTACATATTAGTGCATACTTACAGAACTTTCTCTGCTCCATGTTACATGAAACAAATAGAGAGTTCTTATATATATGGATCTGTCACTCTCTACTATTATATCATATCATGCCAGGAGCTTCATCTACTTTTATGTGTTCTATTGGGTGCACTCAATTTTGTTTTCTACAAAATTGTCATGCTTTCATCTTGCTGCACTGACAGTTTGTAATCTAACTTGTTTTGATGAGCAGTCCATCCTCTACAATCTCACTTGTTCTCTTAGTTCCTTTTCTAACTCCATCAAACTATCTTGAAAACAACTGGCAGGAGGCCAGGGATTTCATATTTGTGTGCCAGGAAGAAAGGATTCCAGCATCAAATACATTCTACACTTTACTTTGCTTTTCAAATCAGCAATCTGTATGGTCAACAAAACCTTTTTTTTTTTTTTTAAGTGGTAAGAAAACTTTCTTCCTTTCCTTTATAGGAATTTTAATCAAAGTACTCCATTGGGGTTAGCTCCAAATATTAGGTAGATCTGCTTTGCTTCTCTCCAATATGAATATTCTATTAGCAATTGAATAACAAAAATAGACTTTGGAAGGGTAGAGTTGCAGAGCCTTGGGGGAGAAAATGACTTGTGTAATGAAAATGCTACCGGGCATTTAACTAAAGCAGCTCTGGCAGGGACAATTATAATACAATTTATCACCAGAAAGCAAACTAAGATGCAGAATACATAATTATTCTATCAGGAGGCTGAGAACACTGGCAAAACTCATTTGAATTAAGAACCAAAAATGTGAGTCACAAGGAAATTATGAGGTGGCAAACAATCAGTAAAAAATCAGAAGAATGCTAAAAGTCTTTCAAAATACATATGCAAATTTTGGACTAACGTCTATAACTAAGCAAAAAGTTAAACTGCATTAAAACTTTAGCAGTAAGAACAGCTCCTTAGAGATGTATTTGTAGCCCAAAAAGAATATTTCCTTTTCTCTTCTAGAGAACTATATATTTGGGAATCAGGCCTTATCGATAAAAGTATTTCAATTTGCTTGAACATTAGGAGAACACTTTCTATGTGTATTCTATCTACACTGTAAAGTACTGTGTTCTCGACCATAGCTCCACCCATCCCACTCCTGGGAATCTATGTTGTGCATTGTCTTAGTTAGGGTTTCTATTGCTGTAGCAGAAAAACCACGACCAAAGAACAAGTTGGGGAGAAAAGGGTTTATTCAGATTACACTTCCAGATCACAGTCCATCATTGGAAAAAGTCAGGACAGGAACTCAAGCAGGGCTGGAACCTGGAGGCAGGACCTGAGGTAGAGGCCATGGGGGTGGGGGGTTGCTGCTTACTGCTTGCTTTCACCTGGGTTGCTCAGTGTGCTTTGTTATAGAACTCAGGGCCACCAGCCCAGGGAGGTCAGGGCTCACAATGGGCTGGTCCCTCCCCCATTGATCTCCAATTGAGAAAATGCCCTACATCTGGATGATCTCATGGAGGCATTTCTTGAACTGAGGCTCCTTTCCCTCTGATGATTTTAGCTTGTGTCAAGTTGACACACACAACCAGCCAGTGTACATATGAAGTATCTTTCTATAGCATCTTTCCATAGTCACCTGCACTAAAATATACCATCTGGTACGTTTACTGTATATTTCCAACAACTTTGGCTCATGTTCTTTGCTGGTGGCAGTGGCAGTTTGTTTAGCTTGTTTAGCTCATTGAAATAGAGTCTCATGGGGTTTAGTCTGGCCTCAAATTCACTGTGCAAATAAGGATGGCCTTGAACCCTAGTTCTTCCTGCCTTAGCCTCCCTGGTGCTAAAAACTACAGGTTCACTTGTGCTTTTGTAAAAGAATTGTCAGGGACAGAGGAGAAAGAATAATGTTTTCTATCCCTCTCATCCTTGATGAAGTACCCTTTAGAAAACATCCTAGTCAAGGACAACTCCTCTTCTGGATCCCTTCCATAGACACTGGTGAGCCTCTAATGGAACTGGCCTAGTAAGAATTATTTTGCGTTTGCTTTTGTGACAGATAAGTTGAATATAATTTACAAAAGAAAATTCTCTAAGAAACAAAAAGAAAATAAGCAAATACACATGAAAACAAAAATGACCTTACAGCGTAATGAGGTCCAATTTAAGAATCTCAAATCTACTGTGAAGCAGTGAAGGCAGATGGAAAAATACAAAACACTCGTTTTGGTTTAATTTTTTTTAAATTTTATACAGAATGCCCAGAATGTAATTGGCTGGTACATAATTTCTGGTTTACTTCATTGCTTTTCATATGATGAATTTCGATGCTTTGCATGGGATTGAAGTTGTGGGGGCTAGCCTATGCTGAGACTCACAATTGTAATCAAATAGAAGGCATTTTTGAGCTCTCATGCTGTGTTGATCAGCAGCACTCTATTGCCTGTTGCTCCAGTGGACTCTGCCCTTCCGGATGCAGTGATGCAGATGAAGCCCCTGATCATCAGTGCAAAGCTCTGACCTAGATTTACGCACAAAATCACACACACAGGATCTCTCCAGAGAGTACTGTTTTCCGTTTCAAAACCTGGTCACAACCATATGTAATAAAACAAACAAACAAAGAACCAGAAACAAAACAAAAGCTTGCTTGACGAAGTGTTTTTGTAACTTTTAAAGGATACATGACCCACAAAGAACTTCTCTCCCTGGTCCCTGTCTAAAATTAAAGTTCTTTCCCAAGATATACCTTAGTGTTGCATTTTTTTGGATAAAGTAGCCATCAGATATGACTAAATAAAGACAGCCCTTCCTTGGTTTGTGCTCTTAATTCCATAGGCAACCCTAAGGTTTTTCTTTTCCTCTCTCACACTGTTCCTGGCATGGGATGCCTCTGTGAAAGTTAATACTGATTGTCAAATTGAGAAATCTAGAGTCACCTAAGGAACAGGCATTCATCATTCTCTGCTTCCTCTCTGCAGATCCAAGGATCCTCAACACTATGAGTTGATGAGTTATCCTTAAACTGTGAGCCAAATAAACCCCTTTCCCTCAAGTTTTTGTCAGGATATTTAGGGAAAATAAGTAGTACAGGTACCTTTACTTTGAGTGCAAATTTCTCATGTCATCATTATGACTTAGGCTTTAAAAATTAATCATGCATACATTCATTCCTCATCTTGTCTTTAAGAGCACCATACCCATCTCTACCTCCAGAATGCATGAGAGTTCCCCTAAGAGTGAAAAAGAAGGAGGAGACCTGAGAAAAATCTTGAAGCCTGGGCACTGATTAGTGCCCAAAGGCCAGGAATGCTGAGAGGGGCCACAGTGACACACACAAATTAAAGCCAATTAAAGGCTGAAGGCAGAAAGTGATGGGGCTTATCTACAACTGAAGACCTCAAGCATCTTTTACACACAATGAAAAGCACTCAATAAAAATGTAATGTAAATGAAAAGTGAGGACACATACTGTCAAGAGGAAACAGCCCACATAGGAGAACCAGCCATGGAAAGGATACTACAATAACCAGAATGGGAATTTAGAATAACTATTAAAATAGAAAGCCAGAAATGTCACTCCCGCTGAAAATTAGATGAAGAGGGAGAATGAAGGGCTTGGACCCTTAATGTGAGAGAATAGTGGCTTCAGGGCCAACCTGGGCTACATAGTGAGTTCTTGGATAGCCAAGCTGGCAAACAAGACTCTCTCAAAATACAAATCCAAGAAGAAACAGAAAGCAATGGGAAAAAAATTCTCCTTCAGATATTATATATAAAATAACATTTGTCATAAGGCCTTTAGGAGTACTTTCTAAGTAAACAAAAAGTATTTTTCCAAGAGCCAAAGGACCAGGACAGCTGCTTGAAATAGTCCCTTCTAAAATAGCAATTAAGTAATATAATAATAAGTATTAAAATAAAAGGAAGACACGAAGTTGAGGGTTGGGTACAGAAGAGAGAATGGATCTAAGAGAAATGGAGGGAAGGAGAGAGAATAAATTTGATCAAGACACCAAGATATATTGTACACAATTTCATAGAATTTTTAAAAATTGTATTTTAAATACAGTTTTAATCTCCATATATGTAAGGAGATATACAGCATCATCTCATGCCTGAGTGGATAGCAAAAAGGATGATGAGGAGGAAGACAACTGAAGAGTAATAATAAATTTTATGTTGAATAGTGCCTAAAGAGGGGGAAAAAAAAACAAAGAAACTAAAGTTCTGCTCACAGGA
This sequence comes from Lophiomys imhausi, assembly GCA_907164525.1. Classification (NCBI taxonomy): domain Eukaryota; kingdom Metazoa; phylum Chordata; class Mammalia; order Rodentia; family Muridae; genus Lophiomys; species Lophiomys imhausi. The sequence continues at coordinate 2,963,747 of CAJQZJ010032488.1, forward strand.
CATGATGTTACCTAGATCCATTAGGCCATTAGCCTCTTGTGTGAAAAAAATCACTCAATTCAGTTACAAAACAACACATATTGATTCAGGGCAGTCATTAGAGCAACACTTCAAAATCTAGTTCTCGGTTGTTTATTTCTTTCACTTCTTGAACTTTTTACTTTTCACCATAGCTTTGACATGTCATGAGCATCTGTAAACTGCAGAAGCATAGCCGAAGTTCAAGTTCTGAGAGGTGTACCTGACTGTAAGGTATCAATACTTTGTCACAAAAATTAAGAAAAAGCAAGTCATTTGGTCTGGTTCTTTACAGATTCAGAACCGAGATGAAAAATGTCATATTCTAGTGGATGGTAATGGTTAGTAATTATTAAAATACTAATTATTACTGTAATAGAAATAACAAAGAACTCAGAAAACCACCATCAGTGCTGATGTTCAATGCAGTATACCCTATTACGTTAAATTGTTTTCTTCTTAAAGTAGGAAATTAAAAAGGAATTGGAAAATCAGACATTTGCTACCATTCATGGTCAGCTGCAGGCAGAGCCACAGGGCTTAGCCACATGAATAATGGCCTCTTGCTGCCCAGAGAAGCGGGTGACTCATTTGCAGACTGGCCTGCTGAATTGAATCGTAATTGCTGGAAAATTTCACAATTTTCTGCCTCATGTTGTGAATAAAAAGAGGGAACAAATGCATGCTTAATGAACAGCTAACACATTTGTTTGGCTAGTTTGAGTGGCTTAATCTAACGTTTCAATCTTTTGATCAATAAAAGACCAAAACACCTTCCACTAACTTTTAAACATAACAAGAAAAGGAAATGGACTCAGCAAGACACATTTGGACAACCTGTGAACAGAAGGAAAACTGCAGTACATTGTCCTTGTTTTTATCTTTCTGTCCTTCCTGTTTTCCTTTATGCATTTAAACAAATATATATTGAGACTTTCAATGCTTAGCACAAACAAGGCTATGCATATGCACATCCATGCTATAGTATCAACTCAGCTTAGGAAGCTAGGGTAGCATATAGAAATATGGCAATATTTGGTAGATGAGGTTTGCATGGTATACAGCTCCAATAATGTTGGCAAGTGGATTTAGATGGAGAGGAATTTCCTCTGGGCTACTGAAGGTAAGCACTGAGACCAATCTCGAATCTCCCCAGGATGTCCCACCTATTTATAATTCTTTTCCCCACTTTATATTGCACAATTTTTTTTCATTTCATTTTGCTCCTAACAAACCCAATATCCCAATAGTTTTTTTTTTTTTTTTAGCAGTATTCTAGATATATTTTTAACCCTATGCTTTGGCCATCCTAGTCTTTTAGAAGATTAGTAATATATAAATTCACTATTGGTTTTTCTCCTTGCTTGTTTCTTGTTCCAGTAGGCCAACAATTGTTTTCAAATTCCTTTACAATTTTTTTTAGAATATTCAGTGGACAGCTTTAGTAGCTTTAGAGTTTTGTGTTATCCTGCCTTTCCTTTTTTCATTCTTCCCTACTGTCATTTGAATGTCCACATACACATCCTAGGTCACCAAATACATGATCCCTCTCTCCCTCACCCACCTCTATGCTCTCCTTTCCAGTGGAATTTGGTTGTTCTTGCTTTGGTCAAAGATCTTAGTTACACTTTCTCACTTCCTCCTCTCTCTTATGTTGGAGAACCTTACACAAGGAAAGTTTTTCTTCTTTCCCCTCTAAACATGAATGTTGTCAACAGCCTTGAAGCTGTCTAAAGCCTCTCCTGAAGCAGAGAGCTCTCATCTCCTGTAATTCTCACAAACTGTCCAAAGCATCTTCCATGTTTACTCATCTCTATTCCTTCAGTCCTAATCTCCAACCAACATGTTAATCTGTGTTGAAACCAGCACACCACCAAAAGAACCCTCACCAAGGTCACAGTGGCAACGGTGTCACAATCAGGAACACCCCTGAATACTAGTGGTTTCTCCTTTTTATCTCATTTGATTTCTTTCTATAAAACCTTCATTCCTTGGAATTGTACTGTATTAAATTTTTCCTGACTTTCTTCCTACACTTGGGCACAACTTCTTGATGTTCTTTATGTATTGATTCTCTTGCACTCACAGAAATGTTCTTTCTACATCCTTCTCTTAGCAGCCCATGACTTTAACTGCCTTTCCTGTCTCTGTTATATGTTTCAAGGTATTCCTCAATTGCCCCCCCCCCCTTTTTGGTTAGTTCTTTATGTGGACACGGCCATACTTCTGCTTTAATATAAGTGCTAGAATTGCTTTATTTTGGTATGAAAAGTTGAACAGAATTATAAAGGATAGAACATAGAAGAAGAGAGAATAAATACAGAAATTAAAAGTGGTAAAAGAGTCAGAAGAAAGAAAAACAATAAATTTTGAGGCTTGCTAATTACCTGGGTGACATTTGCTTTGTGGGTAGGTTTAGCTGGACTCTTAAATAAACTTAACTGTCAGATCAGAAACCCAGTTTCCCATTCAAGAGAAAACAATACTATTATAGTAGTTTCCAACAAGTACAAATGTTTAAAGATTACAAACCACAGGACCTTGCACATAATGGCTTTATTAAGAAAGACTATCAGAGATGGATACAAATTTAGAATATAACTACTCTAAACTTTTTGTTTTGAGATGGTAAGGACCTTACAAGATAGCATGGGAATGTGAGTTAGAAGGAATGGCCCCAATAAATACATACTTTGATGATAGCAACTAGATATATATGGTGTGAAGACATCTAGTAGATTAAAATTTAGTCTAAAAGGTTTCCTTAGGGCTAAGGTGATGGCTCCACTCCCATTGTGCTCACCTTGCAAGCAACAAAGACTTGAGGTTGATCCTCCCCCCAAAAACTTCATATTTAATAAAAGCTGAAAGTACTAGCATGCATTTGTAATGACAGCTTTGGAGAGCTACGGACAGGTGGTCATCCCAGCACTTGCTGTTCAGCCAGCCTGGCTTAATTCATGAACCTGAGGCCTTTGAAATAACCTATCTCAAAGGCAAAAGGAAATATGTAACTAAGGAATAACATCAGAGGAGACCTTTTGCCCTCTAAACACTCATGTACACATGCACACATGTGTGTATGCACACACACACACACACACACACACACACACACACACACACACAGCTATTTAAGGTTAAAGTCAACTGAAAAAAAAAGATAGCCACTGTTTAATATTTCAATGCGGAGGTGAAAACTCAAAACTAGCATCAAGGAGAGAAGCCTGTGGGTCTGAAATTAATTTGAAAGTCATAAGGAGAGAAGAGAGAAATTTTTGAAGTTAAGTTCCTAAGGAGAAGCATGTCAAGAAGGAGAGGAGAAGGTCAAGAATAAGAACCCAGGAGGTAAATGAACTGTCACCAAAGGAAACACAAAGACAACAAGCAGAGAAGCCATTTCATTCAGATAACACCAGATAAGCCAAAGAAAGGGAATGTGTCCAGAACACTTCTGCGAAGCAAAGGGGAGAGGAAAACAGTTGGCAGATTCTAAGTGTTTTTAAATCACTGAACGGTACTAAGAAAAAATGACTGAAAGGGCCTCAGTCTTTTAAGAAGTGTTTTGGCTAGTGGGCACAAAGAGTTACAGCATGCTAAAATGAGTCAAGAGCAGAGTTGGTAAAAACTTTGTTGGTTATGCAAAAAAAAACCCAAAACAAAACAAAAAACAAAAACCTTACAACAACCTCAGATAGTGAGGATGGTAATCACCAAAGAAAGGAAATACAAGATCAGATGATTAAGTGACTGACATATTGGAGGACATAGACACTGAAGGAACAGGAAAATATAAGTTACAGGAAAAGGGAGGGACAGCTTTGTCCTGAAGAGTGGAGGTTACAATTGTTGGAAATAGATCAGTTGTAAAGACCTGAGAAAGGTACACTGGGAAGTCTATTAAAGTCTATTCAAACCAGGTCAGATAGTGTTTGTAGACACTGCTGTAAAAGAGAGATAAGACAAGAGGTGGATCACACAGGCAGCCATGCCCTCCTCAGGGAGCCATTACACAAAGTAGGTTTTCAGCTTTCCTTTTAGAGAGTGACTAATGTTTTGCTTTAGCTGTGTGATTGTTCTATCTGTTATATTCAGAAAAGTCTAAACCCAGGAAAGTAAATAGATTTAATGTCATATCAACTCGAAATCTGCAGGGCTATTGGGAAGGATTATAAACCCCTTCTAGTCCAGCAGGAGGAAGCCTTGAGATCGATTAACAATGTCTTACTTTGTCCAAGCATAAGGGGTTGATATATTTGCTAACTCTGTAACCATAACTATAACTTATTGAGTCCAATTTTCTGATATACAGGTCGGAAGCAAGGCAGAATCTGGACATCCATCACTGGCTTATATGAAAGTGAAAAAGCCTAAAAGAACTATCCTCCTTAAAAACTGTTTATCTGGAATGCTGGGACTGATGGGAGTTGAGTTTTGAAATAGAAAAGGCAGATTTTACTCATTAATCTGTTTTTAGGTTTCCGTCTTTTCACCCAAGTTCATCTGAGTCTGGCTCGTAAATGCACTTGAACGTTGAAGGTTAAGAAGCTAATACTGACATCCTCACCTTCTATGAAGCTTTTCCAAATTATTTAGGAGAATCAAGTACTTCAGTCTAGATTTTAAAACTCTCAAAATATATTCTTTTCAAGTAAGTTAAAAGAGAATACAATGGTAGAGAGAAAGGAGAGTGAGGATACCTCTAACTAAGCAACATCATAGGGAGCACCCAAGGTCAACATAGAGGGCATCTTTCAGAGCATCCAGGCCCACCAATAGTACCAATATCAGTCACCTACGAAGAGCACAGCATGTGTGGCTGGGAGACTGCTGGCTTCTACATCTGCTTTGAAGCATAAATATTCACTGGAGAGAGAAGTTTTCTGTATAACAAAAAAATAGATAAAATAAAATAAAATTAGGAGGCATACCATCTTAGTAAGAATACCAAAAATATATGCATGGTTATGTTTGGAGAATATAAGTAACTTTCTAATGAACATTTCCAAAGTAATTTCTTCTCTCTTGAACAGCCACATTATTGTTTTCCATATGCATTAGAGCATTCCTCTGTTATTGTGCAATGCATTGTTCATGTAAAACTATTTTTAAAGGAAACATAGTCCTGTCTTGATAAATATCAGAAAATGACCAGATGTTTCCTACTGTCTAAGCCAAAGCAGTCAACAGTGTGATGGAGCTTTCATCGCCACAGTCATGAACAGCCTACCACCCACAGGCTTCCTAATTCAGAGCGCAGCACTTCAGAGCACAGCAAAGCATGTGATCTAAATGACAACCAAAAGAAAACAGGAAGTTGGGGCAGCATCCTGACCCTGGTTTCATCATCCCTACACAAAAGAGCAGATGATTCAGTAGTCATTATTTTTTAATTTATTACTGTCTAAAATCTTTCTACCATCACCACAGAGTAGAAATTAAATGTTTCTCTTCTGAAAAAGAAAAATGGTAACTCTATAAACGCTTAGAGAGAAAAAAAATGAACTTAAGAATAACACATCATGTAATGTAATCTTAGCTGATGTCCCAATTTGCTTTGTGTTGCTGTGATAACCACCACAACCAGCAACAACTTGGGGAAGATAGGGTTTATTTTAGCTTATAGCTTATAGTCTATCATGGCAGGGACATAGAGGCAGAAACCATGTGCCCTTGATTGGTCTGTATTCTGGCCTCAGGACCACCAGGACAAGTAATGAGGAGAAGAGAGAAGACAATGTTTCTGATTGACTGGACAATACTATTGTGGTTGGCAGGCTTAGAAGCTTTGATTAGATTCCTTATCTATTAATCAGCAGCACCCTGCCTTTCCCTCAAGACAAGAATACACAGAAGAAGAAGAGAGAAAACTCTAATGTAGTAGGCTCAAACTGTTTGGTTTTGACCATGCAGCCACACTATGTGGTTTGCATTTACTTTAAGGAAAAAGATGAAACTACTATGGGTTTATGAAAAAGGAAATGTATTACTGGATGGTTGGAGATGTCCCTTAGAATAGAAGCATAAATATCAGAGGTTATGGCATGCCCTATAAGACCCTGGAGAGAATTACAAATCAAACTGTTGAGAGAGGATCTGAGTGTACTGGACTTGGCACATGGAAAGTCATAGGGAGAAAGTTGGTAGAGAAAATGGAAATAGATTCTAAGATTTCAAGGAACAGATTCAAAGATTTGTTAGTAATGAGAGAAGACAACAGGACACAGGCAATGTTCTAAGAAGTATGAAAACAAATGAAAGCATGAAATGTATCATATTATAGGGAGAAGCCACAAGAAAATACTCCCTTCCCTTTCATACATGCTGTCAACATGGCTAGATTACAAAAGTCACATTTTAAGGTAGGAAAATATGGATTGTTAATTGAGGAAAGAGATAGAAAGTCTATAAGAGAAGGTGTAAGTTGTAGACTTAGGGTTCCAAGAAGTTCAAGGATATAAGCTCTCAACAAAACAGGTGCAAGAGCCAGATGTGGTGTTAACATCTGTTAGGACAGAACTTGGAAATCTGAAGAATAGGGTTGTCATAAATTTGAGGTCACTGTGTATATATAAGGTGTTCTAGGCCAGCTTGGATTACCTAGTTATACATGTATTATGTGGAGTTGAGAAGATAAAGCAAGTTTAACAAAAAGGGACAATAACTGAAGGCTTCTCCTTAAAAAAAAAAAACTATCTGGAAGGAAAGCCATCCTGATGTTCTAGCACATATGCTTAGCACAGCACTTGGAGGCAGAGACAAGTCTAGTCAGGTCACCGTAATGAACTCTAGGCCAGCAAAGGCTACGTAGTGAAGCAGTGCCTCAACAAAAGAGAGAGAGAAAAGAAATAAAATGAATTATTTGCCATGTTCTCATGTTAGAAGAAAGTATACAGATAACACTTTTATGCTTTCTAACTTTTCTACTGGGTAGAAAAGAAGGTTGGTGTCGGGGGTCTTGGCAAGAAAAGAGGAAAGCTGCTATTGCTGTAGTAGTGAATTTAAATATTAAATAAAAGAACTCTATTTTTTATCAAAGGTTAGTCAGGCTAGACTTAATACCTAGTCCATATCTTGAAACAAACAAAACTCAAGACGATGATTATAAGTATGATTTTCTTCTTGAAGGGAGGGCATGATATCCTACATAAATATTTATGACTTCTTTAATAAATTTCTTCATGTGTAAGTGATTTGTTCCAGAAGTACACACCTGATTTCTGTCCAAATAGACAAATTTCTTCTTAATTATTTTAGTCTGGATGGTGCTATTGGAGCAATTACATTTGAGCTAAAAATGGTCTCTCACACCCTTTATTGGTATCCAAAGCTGACAGGAAGGATTGAACCAATTTTTTTTAAAAGACTCATGGTTAAAGGATGGAAAGAAGTCATTTCACCAATGTTTTAACATACAAATATCTGTTGTATGAGATTAATATAATACAAAATCTGACTATATTTTTGATTTCTGGTTGATTAAAACTATGAATGCAGAGCATTTCTCCAAGTATCTCTCAGCCATTAGGGATTCCTCCTTTGTGAATTCTCTGTTTAGCTCTGTTCCCCATGTTTTGATTGTATTATTTGATTTCTTGGCATTTAATTTCTTGAGTTCTTTGTAAATTATGGATTTTAGCCCTCTGTCAGATGTGGAGTTAGTAAAGATCTTTTCCCAATCTGTAGGTTGCCATTTTGTTCGAATGATAGTGTCTTTTGCCTTACAGAAGCTTTTCAGCTTCATGAGGTCCCATTTATTGATTGTTGGTCTTAGAGCCTGAGCTGTGGTGTTCTGTTCAGGAAGTTGTCACCTGTGCTAATAAGTTCCAGGCTTTTCCTCACTTTCTCTTCTATTAGATTTAGTGTGTTGGGCTTTATGTTAAGGTCTTTGATCCACTTGGACTTAAGTTTTGTGCAGGGTGATAAGTATGGGTCTATTTGCATTCTTTTACATGTCGACATTCAGTTAGACCAGCACCATTTGTTGAAGATGTTGTCCTTTTACCATTGTACGGTTTTGGCTTCTTTGTCAAAAATTAAGTGACCATAGGTATGTGGGTTCATTTCTCAGTCTTCAATTCAATTCCATTGATCAACTGGTCTGCATCCTTAATCATCAGAGAAATACAACTCAAGATGACTCTGAGATTCCATCTCACACCTGTCAGAATGGCTAAGATCAAAAGCTCAAATGACAGCACATGCAGGCGAGGTTGTGAAGAAAGGGGAACACTCCTCCATTGCTTGTGGGAGTGCAAACTTGTACAACCACTATGGAAATCAGTCTGGCGATATCTTAAAAAACTTGGAGTAGCTCTACCTCAAGACCCAGCCATACCACTTGTGGGTATACATATAAAAAATGATTCCTCACCAAACCACAAGGACATTTCCTCATCTATGTTCATAGCAGCCTTATTTGTAATAGCTAGAAACTGGAAACAATCCAGATGTCCCTCAACCGAGAAATGGATTAAAAAAAAACTGTGGTACATCTACACATTGGAATACTACTCAGCCATCAGAAACAACAGAATCATGCAATTTGCAGCCAAATGGATGGAACTAGAGAAGCTCATCCTGAGTGAGCTAACCCAGACTCAGAAGGAGGCACATGGCATCTATTCACTTATAATCGGATTTTAGCCATATAGTACAGGATAACTATACTACAATCAATGCACCAAAGGGAACAGGAACATTGACTTTGTTACCTGTTAATGAGATACTTTGCCCTAGTGGTGCTGTCTTGCAGGCCCCAGTGTATGAGGAGACTCTCGGCCCTCATATGACTGCTGAACTGGGGCAGGGTCTGATATGTAGGGACACTCCACTCCAGAGAAGTGGGATGGAAGAGAGAGGGGGTAGAGAGTGGGAGGGCAAGACTAGGAGGGGTGGAAAGAATGCACTGTTATGGAGATGTAACCTGAAGTAATAAATAAACATTAAAAAAACTATGAATGCAGAATCAATTGGCTCTTTATACATATACTATAATAGCATAAGGCATTAGAAAATGTTTTGGAGGGAAAGGGAAATAACACACCACTATCCATCAGCAAAGACTTCCTTCCAGCTTTGTAAATCACCCATTTAAGTATCTTTTCCACTGGACTATGAGGTCAAAGGAAGTAGAAGTGTTCTTAGTCATTTTGCTATCATTGACAATTTAACATTTGTGATTCACATTCAATGTATTTTAAATTACAGAATGGAAAGAAGGTATATGGAGGGGCATGAGACATGGGTCATGATAGGCCCCCATGGAAGAGCTGTTGTAAAACATATCAAAGACAGTCTCTTAGCCATGAGTTGATCTAGAAAGAAACAAAGCTGAAGATAGAATGAAACAAAGGCTGCAGGTCTAAGAAGTGTACCCCAGTGAGAAAAATGCCACCCAATGTCATAGAACAGATGTAAGCTATCAGAAGGGAATTGGAGTCAAGGGTGTGCTATTGAAAAATAGGCAATATCTAGAGAAAAACTCTAGTAAGCGAAATTGAGATGAAGGCTGCGGTAAGGTCACTTTCAAACCAAACCAAGGTAAAGCAGACTTAGAAGTATATAATTCCTGCAAAATTTAAAAGCAAAAAAAATACATGAATTATCTCAAATGGAGATAATGTATATAATTAAATGCAGGTATTTGTTACAGATAAATATACAAAATTAGATTTCTAAAAATTTATCTTATTCATGCTTCTTAGGAAGATACATTTGTAGCACTGACAAATTTAAGAAAATAAGGATGATTTATTTGAGAAAAATTAATATTAAAAATGATAGTGAATATATCAGAAAGGGTACAACATTCATATTATGGAAAGAGTTGTCTTCAAAAATGGCTTCATCAATTTAAATGCATAGAAAAGGCAAATAGCTACTTCAGCTAATTGTCTTACATTAGAAATAAACTATAATTGGGAGGTGAAACAGTAGAAAGTAGAGGATGAGAAGAGAATCCTGTATAAGGTATGAATAGCATGACTTGGAAGGTGGTAGATACATGACTACTATAGATGAAGACATCTGATATTCAATCTAATTTTTTCCTCTTTTGCCTTATAAGCTATTTGCATCAAAATCATGTAAACTACTTGTGACATATAGAAAATCCCTACGCAAGTAGTATTGGGGAATCAAGGACAGGCCACAGGAGAACAGAGAGAGGTAATATGTGAGCTGGTAGACAACTGATTTGAATAGAATTCTGAACAAGAGGGAATGAGGAATGAGAGTCCCATAAGTCCTGAATGACACTGTGATATTATTTGACATTGAGTGATATAAGTATTACGTTAAAATGGCTGATAACCTCATGTAGGATGGGGATACAAAGAAATCAAAAAATGAGGAGAAACTGGGAGAAGGAAAAGATGAAAGAATGGGATACAGACAGAACTTACATAAGAGAAAGGAAAAAATGGAGGCTTAGGAATTAGCAAGCTTAATCAGACGAGATCAGGCGCGTTCAGGGTGGTATGGCCGTAGACTAGCAAGCTTAATCAAAGAGTAAGTTTAAGACAAGCCAATGCTGACAGTGCTAGATGGGAAGAGAAGATGAAAGAAACCAAATTGTGTCTGTACACAAGAAATAAAGGAACACTAATTCCATTTTGATATTTATGTTAATAATTTATCATAAAGCAAGCCATGGTTGTCATCATACTCTATATTCTGGCCAAGGTGCTGTTTCCCCTGGCAGAGGGTCAGGGTCTAGGCCTGAACTGCCTTTGACCTTCTGGCTCTGATGATTGATAAAGGAAATTCGTGCTTTAAATAACTCATCTAGGAGCACCAGGGTTCAGGCCCCTGACAATTGTCAGGCTTGGAATAAGAGAGAAGTGCATCATTAATCAGTCTACAGAGATGGCATGGGAATAAGACAAGGCAATGACCTCCCACCCTGTGTGACTCCTTGTATTCCCATAATCCCCCATCGTGAGATCTCCCAAACTCCTTGAGCTCTTCCTCCCACAGTTTAAAAGAAGATTCTATCATGGACCTTAGGACACACAGTACAAACTGGCTTTGGGGAATTCAATTGGCTAAAATATTTGAAAGGATGCTGACTGCATCATTTACCAGGGAAATCAAATTTAAATCTTCACAGAGATTTTAAGTAACTTAAGAGAATAAATGAGGACAAAATACTTTTAAATGACATTAAGTACATAAATGTGACAATACTAAGCATAAATTATTTTTCAATAATATTTTAAGGAACCCCACTCAATGCCAAAATATTATCTATATCCAAGAATCCACTTCAGATCTCCCTTTCAGTCATATTACAAGGTAACAACAATCTTTATTTATGATAGCCCAGATGTCACATTCAAAAAGTAGTCATTTTGTGTAGTCTTTTGGTCACCTCTGAAAACATTGATGCTTTACATTACTCCTGTGACGGAGTAATGGGAAGGGCACAGCTATTATTGTAGTTACTTTTTTACTTCAGCTAAGGAAATCAAGAAATTCAAGGTTAAATTGTAAAACATCATTCCCTTAGACCTCCAAGTTGACATGAGATAGGTAGCAAGGAAGAGCTGATCAGTAAAGAAGCAAGGGTTGTCAAAGTCAACAGCATGAACATGAAGTGAAGTGTTCATAAGTGAAGGCTGTAACTCAACAGCTCAGCCCATAACATGAAGTGTGTGGAGAATCAACACACTCTGGTTATGATGATAGGAAAGAAATGGTTGAGAAGAGGTGTCAGATTGGTTACTGTACGGGGAGAGGGAGATTTAGGCACTGTGAAGAATACAGCAACCGATGGATTTCAAATCCTCTCTGGTCCTCAGCATCACTGCTTTGGTTTCCTCTCCAGTATCTGAAATATAATACCCCAACAAAATCAATTTAAGAGTGAAGAATTTATTCAGCTACTAAGTTCAAGGGCACAGTCCACCATGACAGATCAGTCACAGAGGCAGGGACTTACTGGTCGGTCACATTGTTTCCACAGTCTAGAAACAAAAGAGTTGATGCTTGTGCTAAGCTCACTTTTTCTTTCTGGAACAGTCCATGATCCAAGTCCAGGAGACAGTGCCATACACAAAGGATGGGCCTTTCCACCTCAGTCAACCTAGCCCAGATAATCTCTGACCGCTATGCCCAGAGGTCCATCTCTTAAGTGATTCTAGATTTTTATCAGGTTGACAACTGAGATTAACAGTGAAACAGCAACTACCCAAAGTAATGGCCCATAGCAGTCAATACCTGGCCAATTGCAAAGGGCCATGGGCACACTTCCTCTTAAGTTAGAGGATTCAGACCACTCATTTATTTTTACTTTATTAGAAATGTGTATAAAAGGTAGATTGCCTTATGAGAGCATTTTGGGAGAGAGTATATACACAATGTATTATAAATTGTAGTTCAGAAGGTCAAATGGCTCCTCAAACTCACATCTACCCAAGGATAGTATAGTTAAGGAGTCTTGATTTCAAGAAATGTACATTTGAAGAACAACATGCCCACTAAGGGCCCTTACTGAAACATGTGAGGACACTGACTCAGAAGGAAAGAATTCCATTTGAATTTTGACATCCTGACTAGATGTCAAAGAAGTCATGAACTCTAAGGCTTAATTTTTCTCATTCCTAAGGCAGAAACAAACTAGAAGGAACTTTACCCTTATTCTACTTTCTGCTAGGTGTCAGATGGATTAGTGTGACTTTGTTATGAAATTAAAATATAATAAAAGTAAATATTTTCAAGCAAAAGAGGTTTCATATAGGAAATGTAAATAGTATAAATGAAAATCATGTAGTCAAATATATCTGAATATTACATAGTCAAATTATGTATGTATATGTAATATATATAGTTTTATGTATGTATGTAGTATATGTGTATTATGTATGTATGTATGTATGTATGTATGTATGTATGTATGTATGTATGTGGTCAAATATATCTTAATATATGCAGTCAAATTATGTAGCCAAAATATCTGGGAGAAAAGAAAGTAAAGAAAGTTTCATGCTTTTTTTTTTTGTACAATTAGTCACACTTATAAAGAACACATAACAAATTCCATTTACGTAAACCCAACCAATTGTTCATTCACATAAATTGGGGCTTAACTCGGTTCTTAAGAAATACAGGTCGAGATTAGTCTAATCACTTTGCGTGATAATAAAAGTGATGATGGAAATGAAGAATGAGAATAAGACAAAGCAATAGAGGGGAGGACCAGATACAAAAGAGGAGCAGAAAGAGGAGGACACAAAGTAAAACAAATGGAGAAAAATCCGCGGTTTCAAAAATATGGAAGACCTATAGCGCTTGCCACCAATATTCTAAATCTTTTATCCTCATTGATTAATTTAACCAGTTTACAAAGACACTGTCATGTACAAAAGACTTAATAATGTATTCATTTGTCACATTATCTATACCAACCACCCTGTGAAGTGAAAGAAATTAAATTGACTTATTTCAAGAGTGGAATACTCACCAGCACAGGAAATAATACAGTTGGTGAATCATAGAAGACTTTAGGTTGAATCAAAGCCCTGGATTGAATTCTCGCTCCGCCATTTAAAATCCATAACTTTAAGCAAGAGAAGTTGATTTAAGTTCTTCAAGCCTCAGTTTTGTCAGTATAAAAGGAGGATAATCCTTGCACAAATTGTGTACAGACTTTGTAAGGCTAAGGAAAGTTAATGTGTACTGGGCCCTTAGCACTCAGTCGGATACACTGGGCAAATGTTGGCAAGCAGCGTGAGCAGGAAGAAACCTTTAAACATGGAGAATACAAGCCCTGTATCTCATTGTGGTTCTGCCATTAATTTGCTGCATGACCTTTATAAAGGTCACCATCTCATGCTTTCTTCCACTATTTTAGAAGTTTGAGTGTACACAGTCTGCAAGACTGACTTTACTTCTGATGCCAATTACAAGTTCGGCATTCCCTCAAGGCACCCCTGGAGTCCCAAATTCACAGGACTGAGAACACAGTGGAAGTTTGTAGACTTTCAGCTAGGGTTTATTAAAAACTAATACCAATAGAAAGTTGCCGAGCAAAGTGAGGCGTTCAGCAGAGTCCAAAAAGCGTCTAAGCAACAGCTGCCACCTGTTCTATTCCAGGGTAAACGTAGAGAGTGTCCTCTTCTCAGAAGCAAAGTGTCCCAGTGTACATGGAATGTGACCAAAAGAGAAACACTCATCCTAGAATTGCTAATCAGGGTCTGCTGGGGCTTCAGGGTCCACTGGCCAAACTTCTCAAGCACTGTAGAAATCAACTTGATACTCCTTATTAGACTTCTTGGTGTGGCTCAACACCCTCAGGTAAAAAGAGACTCTTTCGCAGTCCACTCAAAGGGCTTAGAAAAGACCTTCCCCCAAGGAGTAATAAGCGGATATCTCTTTGGTCGAGGTTAATTTTATTCCTATATATTGTTTAGAGCTGGATTTTCAGTCCTAGCACTCTTACCCAGTAGCCTGCAAACATTTGCTGACTAAATTCTATACTAAGAGATAAATTCTGTGTATAGATTCAAATATGCCTTATACACGCACCTTCCATCAGATAAATATCTTTCTACTCTGTCATTATTTTAGTTTCTCTGAGATGAATTTAATCAAACTACTGGTTTTATTCCACTAAATCAACCCCTAATGGGTCCAAACATGTAGTATGAAAATCTGGAAGATTGCTGACCTATAGTTGTAGGGTAAATCTAACTCTACCAGAACATTACTGTTAGAACACAGTCACCTTTGCTGGCTTATACTTTGTTGGAGGGTGATTTCGTACTACAAAAAAAAAAAAAAAGGCTAAAATAGTTCTTATCTGGTTATTCACATGGGGGGAAAAAGGACAGCACCTGATCTAGTTTTCCATTATGATTTATGGCTTCCAGAAAATACATGTTACCTTCCACCACTTCGATGTATCGCAGAAGTATAATTTTCTATATTTCATCTTTCTTCACATAAACATACCATGGTACACAGTTTAGATTCCATGCACTGAATAATTCTTTCAAAGGGAATTGTGGTACTGTTCTAGAAAATATCCTTGCAAAAAGGACAACAGAGTATCACATTTCCTGTGTCAGCTTCCAAAACAGTGGTGATGCCTAAGCTGTAATGCTTTAAGCTCTTGCTTTGGGTCTCCAAACTTGTAACTATATGAGGAAGTACCTTTCTTTTGAGGTAGCCTTTCAGCTACAGCAGAATATGGGGACTTGTGTGGCACAGTGAGAAGGAAACAGAAGCCTATGAAATAGTTGGTGAATGTTTTGTTCAGGTTTAAGGAGAGACAAGAATTGTTCCTAGACAGGCAAAAGCCTACCCTTTTAGTTCACACATACTAACAGGACCTCCCTGGAATACAAATCTGCCTCAAGTAGCAGAAGAACTGATATAGGAGCAAATACAGAAATAGGGGGGAGCGCAAATATGGTCAACTGGGATTCAGAGGGTACCTCTCTCCTTTCTGCCGGCTTCTACTGTGTGGAAGGAAACACATAGAAAGGGATTCAGGCTGCTGCAGAGCTTTAGCTAGGGAGGGGTGAAGACAGAGGGGCGTGGCAAATTGACTTCTGAAGTACTGCTAAGTTTGGCTGCCCATGGCCATTTACCCTTATTATGACCGGTAGTGGGGACAGAAATAGAGGTTTGGGACCTCCTTTGAGTTTTACTCTATTAAAGATACATCCCACAGCATGAAGAAATGACCACAAGTGCAAGATTCTTCTTTTCTTCAACTTTAGAGCATGCCAGCAGGACATAATCTGGTCATTCAGTTTTCTGCTTCCTAGATATTAATAAGCCTAATAAGCATGTGAAATTGATTTTCAAGAGTGCACTCATTTTCTCATATGCACATAATAAGCACTTAGGAACTGCTTCTGCTACAAAGCACTGACTCCTCAGTTGGACCCATAAGTTAATGAAAAATGAGATAAGTCTTTGCATCTACACCTTCATTTTTGTATTTGTTTCCTTTACCTTGGGATCACCTGCTTACCCCTAAATACAGGTATATATTAACCACAAGGGTAAAGGTAACCACCCAAGAAATACCCACCCATAAACTGTTGATACCTAATCTATATATTCTTTCTCATGGTTGAAGGTAACAGTATGTGCATAACCAAGACATCATACTGTCACCTTTACCGTGTCCTATTCCAAAACCCTGCTCCCCTCAACACACATGCAAAGCACCTAACATTGTATAGTCACAATCCTAAACTTGCAGTCCCTTTGATTTCATCACACAGGACAGATTGCACCTAGAAAAGGGCAATTGGCTACAAGGAGAGGCTGTGCCTTGAAGGAGCAAAAGTCAGTTTGTCTTCACCAGCAGTAAGGACTTCTGGTTGACCACCTCTCAAAACCAGAGACAGTGATCCAGGCCAAAGTTGACAAGGACTGCATTGTGATTTCCATCTCTTGGTCATTGTCTTATATCTTCCTCCTGAGATTATAGCTAATATCTAGAACATGGGCTTAATGACACTTATATCTCTTTATTGTTTCCTCTTTCCAAGGGGCACATTAACTTCCTTTCTCCAATTTCACCAGTAGTCATTGTGCTTGAGATACTGGACATGGGCAGATGCTGCCAGAGTCAAGGCTTTGGCTCTTAAACTCTGATAATAAGTATGGTGATTATCTTTTCTTACATGCTGATACCAACCTGTACCCTGCTCTTAGTTTTCTACACTGCACAAAACAGTGACTTTCAGTCTGTGTATGTTTTCCTATTAAAATTTAAATATAATTATGTCATTTCTTCTTCCCTTTCCTCCCTCAGCCTTTCCCCTGTATTCCCTACCACTGCTCTCTTTCAAATTCATGATATCTATTTCTTTAATTATTATTATTATGTCCAAGACTTGGACAAGGGCATCACCAATAGACATATTAACACAAAAAAGAGAAATCTTATGTTGCCTCAACCATACACAAAGAACTGCAGTGACTCCATTTTACAAACAGCATTTTGA
This sequence comes from Lophiomys imhausi, assembly GCA_907164525.1. Classification (NCBI taxonomy): domain Eukaryota; kingdom Metazoa; phylum Chordata; class Mammalia; order Rodentia; family Muridae; genus Lophiomys; species Lophiomys imhausi. Next base: position 2,980,735 of record CAJQZJ010032488.1, read on the forward strand.
GAGCACAGAGGCATGTTCACAGATATACAACACTTGCCCAGCACCACCCATGAGGTGTATGTAGCCCTGACAAGTGACTTCTTCCTAAAAGTGAAAAAGTTTCACACCATAAATGTGTTTAGTTGGAACTACATAGATACACAGATGCATTAAAATCTCAGCAGAAAAATCAGGCCCAAGAATGCACAAAACACATCACACTGGGGAAAGAATGCAATACCCTTATCTGAACCCCACAAAGCAGAAGAAACCTAATTCTGTGGTGGCTGCAGTCTCTCATCATCTGACCACTCGGTGTTTGTGCCAAGGGACAGACAGGGACAGGACTCCTGACTGTCCCAAAGGACCCATTAATGATGCTGCCTTCTCAAATTGCTGCCCACCCATTAGTCCATTTGAAATAGATTCTACACTTTAACTCTGCTTCCTCCATGGTCCTGCACTTCCTTTATACTTGATTCAGCCTTGATGCTGGGCTCAATTCTGATCCTGCAGTTTGACTCTATGGTGCAGTCTATGTGCAATCCCAGCAGTGATTCTCTTTACATCTTCATAAGTCTTTGGCCTACTTCCAGTGGAGGCCTATTTAAACTGCTTTACCTCTGCAGGCCTTTAATGGCCTGTGTTATAGAAATGATGTAACCTATAAATATGCATACATTGATATTTCTGTGTGATGTGTGATCTGAGCATTAGTAGTAGTAATAGTAGTAGTAGTAGTAGTAGTTAAGATTGGAATAAGAGAACCCATGTTTGCCAACAGCCAGTTATCAAGGGAAATCTGGAATCCTTGGCAAATTTCAACCAAGCAAACCAATATGGCTTGCGAAGTTAATGCTATCCAATAAATTCTGACATTTCGGAAAGACAAAATATCTCCCTACATTTCAGACTTGGCACACTTACAACACCACGTAAGGCATAAGGGTTGATCGGTTCTAAAACTCGGATTTGTGTTGGGCCTTCTCTCCCACCAGTGCTGATGCTCTCCCTTCTGCATGTTTTAGTTCCTGTCCTGGTCATCCCCATGTGCGGCTTTCATCATCAAACCTCATGAATTATACAGACACAGCTTTTTGTCTCGCATACTCCTGGGCTTTATTCTGATTGGCTTCCTCAGCCCAGGACTGAACCTATAATCCTTGGCCAAATGGACAGATTAATTGCAAAATGGCTTTAGCTTACTACCTCTCCTTGTGTCTATTCTGCTACCATGTGTCTCTCTGCACCTTTCTCCCTCAAGAAGCAGCACCTGTTTTCATTCTTCTTGAATCTGGTATATTCTAACATTTTTCTTTGAGATAACTCAGGATAGGGTAAATGATTTTGTTCAGTTCTTTCCCTAGGCCTTAGCTATATTTTACCTTCTAATTCTTCATTCTTAGAAGCCCAGTCAATCCTGTGGGTAGATAAATACTATCTGATCTAGTCATCTACTTTGCTTTACTCAACTTCTAGCCAATATCTAATAGTCAACCATCCCCCACTGATCCACTAGCTAACACAGATGACCCAGGAAAAGCAGCCAAGACCGATGGATCAGAGTCAGAGAAGCTACTGATATGCTGATAACAAAAATAATTATCTTGTTTTAAGTCACAGAGTTTGAAATAGTTTGTTGCCTACAGTAGCTAAAAATATATTTCAAAAATGTACTACTGATGACAGCATACCCAATTAACCAGTAAATTCTGCTTTTTTTATACATTTGATGAAATGACTTCTTAGTTTACCAATGTATATTTGACAAATTAATATTTTCCTCTTAGTTTAACACATATTTTTTCTCCTTCTCTTAAGGTACTTACTGTCTCTTTCATGAACTATTACCAGAAGAAATGTCAAGAATGTCCTAGTCTTAGTCTAATAATTTATTTATTATTCCTCCCAAGCACAATCTACAATGAAATTAGTTTAGTATTTGATAAATGTCACTGTCATTTGTTGCAACTGTCTGTTCTGAGACTATGTGAACAATGCTTTGTGAACTCGATGACAAGTGTTATATTTATAGGTCTTTCACTCATTATTCATTTATCAAATCAAATCTAAGTGAATGGTTTTAATTTTTTAACTTATTATTCACTTATGTTAGTTACTTGTCTAGTTCTATGACAAAATGAGTGACAAGAGAACTTAAAGAAGGAACAGTTTATTGTGGCAAACAATAGTTCCAGGGCTACAGTGCATCATGTCAGAAAGGCATAGCAGCTACAGCCTTGTCACGTGCCTTCACAGTCAGGAAGCAGAGAGCAGTGAGTGCTCACTCAGCTCCCCTTCTCCTTTTCATTCAGTCTGGGATTCTATCTCAGGGAATGCTACAACCCACATCTAAGGTGGGTCTTACCATAACAATATTACTCTGGATAATTCCTCACATAGATGCCCTCAGATACGTTTCCATAGTAATTCTAAATGTCCTTAATTTGACAGTAATTAAGATGACAAAATTAACCATAGCACCACCATACTGCAAAATCTAAATATTAAGACATATAAATTCATTGACTCAAATTTGCATTGATATTCCAATGATTACATATATATGTGTGTGTGTGTGTGTGTGTGTGTGTGTGTGTGTGTGTGTGTGTGTGTGCAAAAATTGGCATGAGGTCCTTTTAGAGATTTATGAAAAGAAGAAAACATATCTGGTCTGGATATTGGTAATTGCAGAGCGAGCCATCCATGATAAGACATTCTGCATCGATACAGAACCCTGGTCATCAAAGGAAGCATTTAAGCAAAAGTGGATGTTAAGCTTCTCTCAAGCAGCCACAGAACTATAACAGCTATCAGAATTTTCCTAATACATATTTCCAGTGCTTAATATAAATATAAATGTTTCTCTCCTCTTGAATTGAGTTTGTGCAATTTCAAAATACTTAATGAAGCAAGACCAAACTTCTTTTCTTCTTTTTTCTTTTCCTACACAGTATTAGAGCTGTGAAATTTTGAGTGAATTTATCATTGCTGTGGAGTGATTAGTTTATATTTACCTATATTCTGATTACTTCTAAAGAAATCTGATTCTGCTTACTGATAAGTAGCTATAAGCAACAAGCCATGAGCGTTCCAGTGAACTTAACATTTCTAGTCACGCCCAGGGAATTAGACTCCTTCATTCCCAAATGAAGACTGTGAAATCTACCATTTAACATAGTCTGCCTCAGACCACTACAAGAAAAGTGTGAAGTGAGACGTGCTGGAGCCCATAGTTACTCTGATTAAGTAAGATCAAGTTTTTGCAGATGAAGAGTTTAATCACTTCATAGAAGAGATTTTGTGGCACCTGTAAACAGCTCTCCAGGGGTGGCTACCCCTTAATAATTGGCCATTTTCAAGGAAATTTTTATAGGCAATCTACATAATTCATGTAGCTTTCATCAGTTAGCTTCTGGTGCTAAAATTAGAGATTATATTACTCAACAAGTGAGCAAAAGCTATTTGATGTATAATTAGAGTTCATCACTGTCAAAGTAATTTAGAGTTATGATTTTTTTATGAAAGCCAAATTCATGCAATTGGCACAGACTAAAATTACTATAATTGTATTAGACTGTTATTACAGAAAATCCAATGAGCTAACCAACCAAGACAACTAAAATGAGATACTTTAAAAATATTACATCAAACATCAAGGTCAAACTTTTCTAGGCTATAGTAACCAGTTATAACTATGCTGGAAGACACATCACATGGCCAGTTACTAAATAGTTCTGTTCACACCTCAAATGCATTGGCTCCTGAAAGGAAGGCAATGTTTCAAAGTGTTTAAAGAACAGGTCGCTGCTTCTAATTGCTACATTGTAATTGCTGCTTCCAATTACTCATTGTATCCCATAAAATATTTTCAAGACTAAATGAAATAATCATTGTAATAAAATTACAGTTCTGAGAAAAAAATCACTTATATGGATAAGGAAGCATACTCATCATTAAAAAATACCAAAAACTACTTTCTGACACATCCTGTTTTGTAAAACATAGTCTACTTTGTAGATCTAATGGCATCTGGTTAGTTAGCTAGGCGTGCTGATACACACCTTTAATCCCAATACTGAGAAGCCAGAGACTCTAGGACCTACAAGAATTCACATCCAACCTGGTCTACATAGTGAGTTCCAGGGCAGCTAGGGTTACAGAGTGAGTTGAGTCCTTGTCTCGAAATTGAATGAATGAATGAATGAATGAATGCATATCTGATTTTAAAGACTTTGTTTAGCTTGTCACTGTATTTATTGGGCCTATACCAGTGCCTAGCATAGTGGGAAAACCATGGAATTTTGATGTTCAATCTTTAAATAGGTAATGCATTTGCACTGCCTTTTCCAGTGTGTTACCTAGATTAGTCCATTGGCACCAGATCAGACTTCCAATGACATAAATTAATTTGACATGCTTTTAGACCATTCTTTGAAGTTTGTGAAATTTGTAAGTTGGTTTCTGCTACAATTTTAACCTATTACCTTTATCTTTTTTTTTTTCCTTTTTCTTACGGTGTATGTCTTTCTGTTATTGTTTGTATGTTCTTTTAGTTTTTGGGAACTTCTTTTATTTTTTTAAGAGGTCAGTGAGGAACAATTTCTCTTATTTTTTGTTCATCTGGGAATGTTTTTATTTACTCATCATTCCTGGGGGATAGTTTCCCAGATATACTTTTCCATTTTATTATGGTTTTCTTTTAATTCAGCATTTAGAAGTTCATATCTTCTTCCTGGCCTCCATTGTTTCTAAGAATAAATTTATTTAATTCAAGATTTTCTTTCTTAGTATAAAATGGAACATTTACTTGTGTTTTTAAAAATATTGTTTCATGGGGACTAGAGAGATGGTTCTGTGATTAAGAGCACTTTCTGCTCTTACAGAGGACTCAGGATCAGTTTCCAGAACCCATACAAAGGCTTAAAATCATCTATTACTCTTGGGGATCCGATGTTTTCTTCTAGTCCCATGGACACCAAGGCATTCACTTAGTGCACATAAGTGCACACAATCAAAACACTCATACATATAAAATAAATATAAATCATTTCTTAAAGTATTGTTTTCTTGTTTCTTAGTTTTAAACTACTTGATTATGACATGTCCTAGTGTAAATTTTTATAGCATTTTCCAATATGTGCTTTGGCCAATTTGTTGACCTTGTGACTTCTATCTAGCAAAATTTTGGAAGCTTTTATCTACTATGTTTTTCTCTTACTGATTTGTCAGTTCTACACTTTTCCCTCTCTTTCTCTTTGGTTATACTAATTTAGTCCCTTGTTATTGTCTTATGAAGTTATTTTTTATTTCTCTTCTGTAGTTCAGCATGAGGAAGACCTCTATCTAAGCCCATTCTTTCCATCCTATCATCCCTACACTAATGTTGAGCCTACCCAATGAGACTGACACATTACAAAGTCTACTATGGACTTTAATATAATTTTTACTACTTAACTGAAATTGTCTCTTTTTACCCCTTTCATCTTTTTTTTAAACATCAAGAGACTTTATAATAGATGTTCAAACTATATCATGATGTTTGCTTTACAATTTTTTTGTTTGCTTTTGTTTTTTCCAGACAGGGTTTCTCTGTGTAGCTCTGGCTGTCCTGGAACTGTCTCCATAGATCAGACTGGCCTCTAACTTACAGAGATCTGCCTGCCTCTGCCTCTGCCTCGAGTATGGGGATTAAAGTCTTGTCCCACCACCACCTGGCATCCTTTACAGTTCTTATCATGCAATTCTTACATCTGAATCCTGTTATCATTGACAGCAGTTGATAATCACAATCCAATTGTGGATTTGCTGGGATTCTTATGATAAAAATTTTAAGGACATTTTAGTTTTTAGGAAAGGACCCCGTTGTTCCCCTGCTATTTTCCTATGTGGTCACCCTGTCTTGTTTTATCTGCTTGCATGAATTTTGGTCCATGGCAGTTTGGGCTTCAGGGCTCTGATGGTGTTAATTAGTTCTGCCTATGTGCACTGGTGCCATTAAAGGTCCTACTTGGTGTCATCTGAGAAAAGGAATGAGAGATGCTTGCTTCAGCTGTAAGGTTTTCATCAGCTGCCTGGGATACAAAATATATAATTTTTTGGTTGTGATCCTAGCCTTTAACGGCTAAGCCATTTCTCCAGCCCCAAAATATATAATTTTTAATGTAGTAAATTTAATGTAGTTAAATAGAATTTTACCTTTTTCATCTTTCTTTCATTTTTCACTTGGGTATGTGCTTATATGGGCATGCATAGCATTCATGACAATTTTCTCTACTTTGAGTTTATCAGTAGTTACATATCTAAGTGAAAATTTCCTATATAATCAGATATATTTATCCCTCTCAGGTCTCTGAGGTGGTTGAAGAATAGATAGCTAGAGTCTCATAGTTAAATTTTGAGTTGTTTAGGAATCAAGAGGGTGTTCTGGATCTAAGAAGATATTTTTAAAATTATGAGGCAAGTTAGTATGAAAGCTGAGATAGATATAGAACTTTAAACTCATGGAGATGGTTAGATAGTAGAATGTTAAAGTCAGGTGCCAAATACATATGGACTGGACATTGGGAATGTATGCTAAGCCATATAACTCTTATAATTGTGGCCTATTTATTTCTGTTGTTTTGTATTGTATTTATAGTTATAAGAAAAAGAACCATTTTTTTGGACTGAAAGGGAGAGCTGTTGGGGGGAAAAAAGAAATACCTTAAACTAAAAAAAAAAAAAAAAAGAAGGGAAGAGGATGGGGGGTTGAGGGGGAGGAGGGTGGAAGGGTGGGACTGGAGGGGGGAGTAGGGAGGGGATTGTGATTGAGATGTAACTTGAAGAAATAAAAAATAAATTATTAAAAAAAATTTTAAGTTTTCTCATCATATTTTTACATAACCTTTTAAACAATAATTTTAAAGATATATTTCTCAGTTTTAAAGTAAATTGTTGACTCATTTGTAGACCTAATCTTTTCACAGCAACTTAATGTGATGTTGAAATGTCTGGTCAGTGCAGCCAAACAAGATTTAAATAGAGCTTTGAAAGGGGAAAAAACTATTTGTTGATGACTACATAAAAACTCCAAGGAGTCTAGAAAACCCTTTTCATAACTAATAAAGCATGTCCATATGGTTATCAGACACAAGATCAAAGAGCAATACATTCTCTCTCTCATCTATTTCTCTCTGTCTATCTCTCTCTCCCATCTGTCTGTCTAATCTAATATATCTAACTCTATCTCACTTTCAGTTTTATGAAGCTAAAGCTGGACTCATTGTACTGATGTCCTTTATGTAGCAAAGGCAGGCCTTAAACTCCTAATCCTCTTGCTTCTACTTCCCAAATCCTGGGATTTAGGGATACACCATTTGCATATTCCAGCAAAAATTATTATGTGTTTGTTTTGTAAAGATTTCACCTGTAGCCAATGTTCTATGTTCTTGTCCAATCTCTATGTTCAAAATTTAAAAACAAAGAATATTGTGAGGCTCTGTGCAAATCAAGAAAGTTTGGTACTGACAAAAACAGACACAAAAATGAATGAATGAGCAATGAACCCAGAGATGGACTTTGACAAAAATATAAAAGCTACTTAAGGAAGGATTGATAGCTTTTTCAATAAAGGGTGTTGGAGCAAGGAGTTAGCCTCTCAGAAATACATAGATAAGTGAGACCTCTATCGAAACAATTTACATGAAAACTGGCTGAATATGACTAACGGACTTGTAAAACTTTTAGAAGCCACATAGGAAAAAGTATTAGAGCCCAGAAACATGTATATAATTTTTAGACTTTGCACCAAAAGTATGATCCATAAGAGGAGAAATTAATACATCATCTTGAGTCCATAGGTTTTTAGTCTCAATGCATAAACATAGCAACCATTTGTGGTCCAATGCTGATTGATTACACAATTGTATAGTTGAAAGGAACTGAACACATGATTTAAATTCTGCTTAATAAATTGTCACTTGCTAAATGTTCTTCTATAATATATTCAAATAAGTATTTTTTCATATTTTCCCACTTCAAGTTATCATTTATCACTTGAAACACAAGATACTAAGCTTCCCTGTGTTGGCTAGGTTACAACAATGAAATAGAACAAAAATATTTTTAGTAAAAACACCTACAAACTTGGTTATTTACTGGAAAACTGGAAGTTGTCTGACTAATTTGTTACAAGATTGAAAGAGACATAAGAAGCAAAATGTAGGATGAGGAGTTCTCATGAATGGATGATTAGATGTATGGACTGAAATACAGGATCTGGCTTGGTATGCACTGCTCTCAAGCAGCTATGGAATAAAGGTTCTGTTTTGACCTCTGTAAAGGATTATTGGTTATATAAATATGAGTAACCAGGAAACCAGAATATGTTTGTTTCCTTATGCAAAAAAGAAAACTTAGTAGACAACCAAAAAGAAAAGAACCAGCTTATTAGAATAAAACTTAATAGGCACCCAGATACTAAAATCACATGCCACATTAAATGTTAAGTGACAAATAGCAGAAACACACCCCAGTCATCAGTTGTTCCATGGTGTTTAGAAGAAATATGTCCTCACTATTCCTAAACCCTCCCCACAGAAGATGATGCTTTGAACTAAAATTATCCCCGGGCTCTCAATAACCCCAACTGATGTCATCACTTGGAAAACGGCAGGAAAAAGTCCCTGCATTAAGTCTGATATAACTACTTTTTCAAAAGCCTGAATATCCTGTTCCCTTGTTGACAGGGGGAAAAAACAGACTTTCCAAGTGAGGAGACTGGTGGACTTCAGGAAACTGTTGGAGGCTTGGGTTCTCTGACTTGGCTTGAAAGAAAAAAACCCTGCAAACCTAACCCAGAGAAAAGATACAGTGAAGAAGAAATATCGACTTTGGGTGCCCTATTTAATACTATAGAGAAAGTTAGTCCCTAACTCTGGTGAGACTAGCACCTATTTGTAAAGATTTTGCTCTACTTTTGTCCCAAATCTGTAGCAATCCCCAAATAAGAGACAGGGAAAAATGAAAATGCTTTTTCAAGAGGAAGAAAGGTCTCTTTTACTGAGGTTTTAGTCCCAGGTGTTTTCATAAAGGACTCCAGAAGGAATTGTATCTGGGCTGTCTGAAGCTTCAGAAGCTCAGCTCACCATGGAAAGTGGAGCTATTGATCTGAAGAAGGTGCTTGCGATGCACAGCAGCGAGGCTGAATGAATAGAGTACACGATGAGTTTCCACAAAACGGACAAGAAAAGATCCAATTGATTCTTTTTAAAGTAGTCAGGATTCACTGTTGCTTTTGGAGACAATTAAAAAAAAAAAAAAAACAGAGGCATGCTTAACTGGGCCTCCTCCAATGGGCTGGCAGAGTGGGTGAAAATATTCATTTTCCTGGATGCCACAGGACTAGAGAGGAACACACCCAGACTTGGAGAGAAAAGGAGGTGCAGTTTTGGGTCAGCAAAAGAACTAGCCCTGGCAGCCAGCGTTGGCCACCTAAGCAGTGCTGGTAGGAGGGTGTTCTTTCTGATTTACAGTCCTGTCGCTTTCCTGAGGACACTCCTGCAGGCACACTTAGAACCGAATCTAAATGATCCAAACCAGGGAAGTGCTAATGTAGACGTGGTTTGGCAAGGTTCCTGACTCACAACCCGACTCCTGTTAATGTCATTAGAAATTCTACCCTCTTGCTTCCCTAATAGTTGAAGTTACATCAAATGCATTCCAGAAGTCAGAACTTGGCTTTGTAAACACACGATTCGAGGAGAACTGGATTGGAAAACATGTCATAACGTATTCCTAATCTGAGGATACAAAGCCCCAACCAAATGCTGGACAGGTTGTAGAAGGAAACTCAAGAGTTAATGAGTGAAAAGTGACGCCTTAAATCACCACCACTGATTTTCCCAAGACAAAACTTTATTGGAGGTGGCAAGCAGGATACTGAAAGGGGAGAGTCGTGCCTTCATCCCATAACTGCACATCGGACGCTCTGCCCTCTGAAAAAGCGTGTGTCGTGAGCGAAGATGAGAAGCAGGTATGTTTCCTACGTAAACTGCTTGGAGAGTACTTATGACAGTCTTTTTCTCAGTTTCAATATTTTTCCTTCTTTAACACACTCTTTGGCTTCATTTGGGGGAAAATTAAACAAATAAAAGAACCTGCCACAACTGAGAATAGAGTTTTCCCCAGAGTCAATTAGGAAATGACACAGCTGCCCTTTTCTTTAAAAGGATTCTTGTCTTCTGGGATCCCCTTCACCAGGGGATCCTCTCCAGAACGTTCTTCAATGTAGTTCTTTATTTCCTCAGAGCATTTAGACACCTGGAGCAAAGAAAAAGGGGGAAATCAAAAGGAATAAATTAGGTCAAGGATATTGAACCTTGCCAGTGGCTTTTGTGAGGTTCTTATAGTTTTGAAAACCAGCATTACTTTAAAAAAATAATTAAGAAATTCTACCTATCACTCTAAAATTTTATTCTATTTATATATGTGATAAAATCGATGAGAAAAGTAGTTTATTGTTTAAGAAACAAATATTTGAAAGTCATTGTAATAATAGTTCATCTATGAACTATTAATTCAGATGTTAGGGTTGTATCCCAGCACAGTCTTCAAAGAAGGCCGCATGCCATACTTCAGACCTCCATGTTGTTGCTGAGATATTCCTACTCATAGAAGTAGCAAGAAAGGCTGACTGGAAATGTTAGATTCGTCCACACATCTCACTCTGAGTCTTGCCTCAGAACTCCTCTTACAAGTAAAACAATGATTATAATAAAAGCTTTCCTAGAGGCTTAGGAGGGTTATCCTCCGAGACTCTGGCATTTAGGGAAACAGCTGTAATTTTTCTTCTCCTGGGATAGAATTGAATAGCTTTTTTTTTAAATCTATCATTAAGAGACAAGTTGAAGGTTTAAGTTTTTAAAAAGAGAATAAATGGGAAATGAAAAGCAAAGGTGAGTGTCTTCAAAAAGGTCTTTTTGTGAGTAAGAAGTTTGATGTAAAAATTCAAGATTGATGAAAAGTGCGTACTATGAACAATGGTTTGTGATTTAAATTAGTAGCCTTCTAGTGATTCTCATTAAACTTGTTTACGTATATATCTCCAAACATACATAATTATATATAAGTAAAGGCAGATACCACAGTGTTAACACATCATGCATAATTATGAGACATAAACTAGTAATTAAAAAAGAGATTCAAAAGTAAACAAAAATAGAACTCTCATTATTTCATTATTTCCTTCCCACACCCTAAAGCACTGTTTGTATGGCAGTGTGTAGAACCCATTGATCCAAAATTTAAAACTAGGTCAAACAGTTACAGGACTTAATGTGATAATAAATAATATCTTTCCAAGAATCTGACTATTGCTGACCCTTATAATGCGTGTATCTTAAAAGGATTCTCAGAGCTGATGAAGGATTCTTAGATTCCAGGATGTTAAAACCTGGAGTCTCTGCTTCGAGTGAAACATCTGGATAAAGGGGTCTTCCCCCCACCCCATTCTTGCACAGGCTCATTCACTGGGTTTCTGAAAATGTCTGTGATCTCCGAAAGTGAATAACTGCTCCTTCTATGAACGAGAGAATACATTTGACTAATAATTAATTACTTGCTGCTACATGTAACCTGTGAATTTGTCTCCTTGGCTTGAGCAGAGAACATACCTCCCTGGTGTTAACAAAAGATCAACAGGATAACATGGAGGGCAATGGGAGAAGCACCTTAAGTACTGCCCTTCTGGTTCTCTGTGGGTTAAATGAGGAACTAGTTATCCTCCCTGAGGCTGAAGGTTTTTCTTCTTTCAAGCAAGGGGTTGAGTGGAATCTAAGCACCACAGGGCTTACCCAGCACTAATATAATCCCCTATACTTTATACTGAAAATAAAATATTTGAGAACTGAGGAGTTAATGGCCCTCTTTGTGTCCAGAAAGAATCAACCTGAATATTTCTGTCTTCCTAGCAGACACCTAGAGTTTTCTGAGTTGGAAAACCTGTGAGGTAGGGTGTGCCCCAGGGCTGGGGTGGCTGGTTGAGACAAACTGTGAATAAGTGAGACTTTGCCTTGATACATGCAGGATGCTGCCTGATGTCTAAGTTGAAACCTGAAGAAATTTGTCCTTTCCTGTACCCTATACGTTCTATACAGTGATGGTAAATACTCAGATATCAGGACTTTGCAGAGGCACGTATTATTTGAGTGTGCACTATGGTGCTTAATGTGCAATCCCTCTCGGGCTGACACTTGCCAAACTCGGGACTTTGTCATCAGCCAAAACACCTCCTTTCAAGAAACAAGATTATCCTATGGTCCTGTCAACTGGCTTATTCTTCTAATCACACGACTTCTTAAAGTTACAAGCAAGATAGGATATCCCACAGCATAACCAAGGGATGATGTGAATTTGTAGGAAGCAATAATCTAAATTTGAGGGAGAAATGCATTAAACAAAATGAACCCAAAACTTCCAACATCTTCCAGTAATCAGGGGGGAGTTTTAGGACTCTTGTCATGAATGTGTTTGGAACCTGTTCATATTATTTGTTTCATTTCCATTTCTTCAACTTTTTTCAAATATTAAAGTATAAACAGAAGGTAAAAATCAAAGAGCCTGAGGTGTGGCTCAGCAGTGACTACATACACAATGCCATAAGTTTGAACTCTAGCAATACAAAATTTTTAAAAGTAAAATAAGTTCTTTTTCTTTTTTATTTTTGCTCTGGAGAAAAGAATAATTTTCTTCAAAATGAACAAGCTATCCAAAAGCCTTTGTCTAAGCTACAAGTCTTGACAGAGTGGAAAGAGAAGGTAATATAATGAAAGTTCCTACTACCAGAAAAAAAAATTGAAATAAAAATTCCAAGCCTTCCATGAGTTTCAGTGGAGACTCCTGAATAGTTTTTCATTTACTGGAGAGGCTGGCCTGGGACTCTTGAGCCTCCTGCCTCCACTTCCTAAGTGCTTGGGAATTATAGGCATATATCACCACACCCAGCCTGTAATTTTTTTTGTAGTTCGAAATCATATGCCCTTCACTGTAAATATGATTATGTAATTACAAGTAAATGCAGAAAACGCTATATGAATCATTTGCACACTTACAAGACAAACTGGAAATTGCATAAATTTTTAAAATAAATGACAGGAATTGAGGCAGTTTACTCTCGAGTTCCAGTGGAGTAAGGGTCTTCAAAAAAAATCAAAGCTTAAGTAGTTGGGAGATTTTAAAATGTAGTTTTAGAAAAATTCTCTCATTCACCACCTTATCCAGAATGGAAGCCAGATGCCCTTTTCGGCATTTGTTTGTCTCCCCTATTTGGGACACCATGTTGATGACATTTGGCTTTATATTCCTTATTCCTGGCGCTTTTCGTCTTTTTTGATTCCCCCACAACATCTAGCAACTGCAGGCTCCTACCACAGCCCCCTTAAAGAGAAGCAGCCAGAAAGGAAAAAAAAAAAAAAAAAATCAAGCTGAACTGTTTAATCAGGAAATCCTGACCTTAGCGCATTTCTGAGAGGGGATTCTGGAATAGCCAGCTACTGTTACCTGTTGTCTCTGCAATTTCACTTCTTTGCGAAGTTGCTCAACCTCCATCTTCAGCTTTTCCTTTTCTGGCAGATCCTCGATGTGAAGAGCAGGCATCTTTTCCCTGACGTGGGCCCAGAAGTCAGCCCCAGAACTGGTCTCAGAACTCAATTGCGCAAGGGAGCTACTGGAAGCGCCTAGAAATGAGATGCTTCCCCAAATATCCGCCGGCCCAGGCAACCCGCCCCCCACCCGCACGCAGGACGCAGGACGTGACTGGCTCGGGAACCGCAGCTCCCAGCTCCCTGGGGGCTCAGCTTCCTGCCTAAGCCTGCTCCCAATGGCCTTTCCCAGAGTCCAGGCAACTTCAAGGCTGTTTCTCCAGGCCCCAGCAGCCCTGTACCCCTAGGCAGTTTGCCTGAGGGTTCAGTGTGAGACAACCCCTGGGCTGCAGGACCAGGTCACAGCTCTGGGCAGGCCTGGCACAGGACCCCTGCCACGCCTACCAGAGCTGCTGGGCTGGAGACAAAAGTTTTCACTTTTGTTGACTTTTGTTCCGTGTGTGTGTGTGTGTGTGTGTGTGTGTGTGTGTGTGTGTGTGTGTG